>JAHZMW010004610.1:0-10554 GCA_027743745.1 Alloscopus bannaensis
CCATTTAACAGAGATTTATGAATGAACCGGTAATAAATTTCATAACAATGGGGGTACTAACAAATATCAGTAATTTTTCAATAACTCAAGGTATAATGGTTTCCAAAACGCAGTTCACGCACATTATGGAAATCACAGAGCAGCACTTAGAACGAGAGTCATTCCATCAAAGAATTGGCTAAGAACGTTCAGTCCATGATGTCACTGATACTCCTTGGGAATGAGGAGTGCAATATTTTTCCCAGAGATCAAAAACTCATCTCAATTGCGCTACTCCACAGCGTTGAGGTAGTAGAGCCGTGGCTGCAAAAACGAACTCGGGAAAATCAGGGGGAATCGTGTCATACTGCTGAATTACATGCGTACGTACGTGCTGAATTTCCTCAAATATCTCCTCCAATTGGTCCTGGGTCACTGGTTTTTTGGGCTGAAAAGTTTAGACACTGGATACTTTTCCGCGACGAGCAGAACGAGTTGGATGCAGAAGACTTTGTGAGGTGAAGAAGTGGGAAGGTTCACAACAAGTGAGGATGTCAGTTCGCCACTTGTACTTGGACTTGACGTGACCCGCCACTATTGTCGCTACTGTTCGGTGAAACTGGTTGTTTCCACTTTTGTACGGTGTCTGCTCAAAGTCTGTGCACTTGATGGAGGATCTGCTGGTCCCTTCCATTGGGTATGCAAGCACGAGATAATGGTTTTTTGGCATTATAGTTTGTATGTTCCGTCTTTCATTTTAATGACTTCTGTAATGGCAGCAGTATTCAAGTGAAGTTTTGCACCGGAAGCCTCGATTAAGGATTTTGGCAATTCCATTATTGCGGACACTCCATAGATCAGCGTCAGATCCTGCCGCAGCGACAGTACCTACACAGACCAAAGTAAAATGTCGTGATCATGCCACTGTGTGATATTTGAAGACCCAGTAAAGTAACAAATTCGTCAACTCACCAACAAAAGCATGAATGCTGAGATCTTGGCCGTAGTAGTTAACATAAGTGATAGCTTGCGCCAATCCCTCGAGCGTGTGTGTGGAGCGAGGTCATGAGCCTCAAGATAAGTTTTGTTGGTATCACCTCGTGTTAAGTTTTTGAGCAGCAGATTGACACTCATTGCTTCGAGCATCTCCTCAACAGGAGTGTGAAATACTTTTCCTTTTTCATGAAGCTCGTAAATGCAAGGCCACAAAAATAAAAAGAAGTACATATAGCGCCAATTATAAGTACTAGATAACAAAACATTTCAACTAGAATACCTTATTAATTGTGAAAACAAGACGTTTGCCAGCTTACTTGCTGAAATCATCGATTAACTCGTGAACAATACTTTAAGAATAGTGATCATCGTCCATTTGCTAGTATTGAGAACATACTCATCGCCTTTCATAATCGACATGGCCTCGCCAGTGTCAACTTTCTTTTCAAATCCTGCAAAAAATCACCAAAATTAATTAATCAACGTTTAATCAAAGTGTGGATGAACACATAAAACTTATTTATTTCTGCACATTTCTATACAGCATATTTATTTCTCGACATGAGCTTGAGGCAGAGAGAAGATTCCTTCAAAAAGTAAGCTGTGGAGGAACCTCCAGCTCCTGCACCAATTACAGCTGTGAATTGATAAGACAAAGACAATCAAATAAAGTTTGCCAACTATTACAGAATCCAAAACAAATCAACAAGAACCTCACCAACTCTGGGTTGAGAAGAGGCGACAAATCCCCAATTAACGCATACTGCCGCAAAGAGCAGGCTCGCCGAACAGTTCCAGTTATGGCACACTTTCACCAAATCCAGTACAGATCTTTAACCAGTCTTCATCGGCCGTTTTTGCAGATTGGAACGGAGATTAGAAAAGAAAAAGGAAAACCGGTGAGATTCACTTGAGATAACTAAAATAAATGTTGAACCGCATAAATGTAAATGGTCGATGAGACCATCGTGTCAATTGAGGTTAATTTTTGATACTTGGCAATGAATTTTTAAATACCTGTTTAAATGCATGGTGTAGAATGTTTAATACCTTTAATATAAGAAATGTTTGACTTGGTCCGCCTGCTGTCGCCAAAAGTAAGACACTCCCGACTCTAATCTCACGATTAGATGAAAAACTCCTTATCCAATTCTGCACAGACGAGAGCTGCTCCTTATAAATAGTCAAGTCTGAGAGAATCTAGCTCGGTCCAGGATTGAATGACTCCTCCCTCGATGGTGGTGGCTGGGTATTCCAACACCACCAAGCAGAACGTCGGTTCTTCTTGATTCTGGATGAAATGAAACGGAGTTTAGATACAAGGCTGAACTTGTAAATGAGATATAATAATCAATATAATTAAAGCAGAAGAGATCATCGTGGTCGTGGTTGATGAGAGTGAGATTCGGCTGGAGACAAGAGTTGACATCAGCAGTTGACTTGTATACCTCTCTGTGCACAAAAACAAAAGTTTAACAAGAAAACTTTGTAATCCTAATAATCGTAAAAAAGCACTCCTAAGATCATTCTAAGAACTCTCGAAAAGGAAGTTTCAAAGTGTAAATAACCTCTGCTGGAGCTTGAGAATAAAGTCGGCCATGGCTTTCTTTCCAACCGTACTGACAAGCTTCAGGTGCGGTCAACGAAATATTTTTGAACCCCTCTCTGCCGGCTCTTAAATTTCGTTATCTGCAAGCACAGTTGTTGACAACAACTTAAGAAGGAGGACAAAATGGACAAATCGGTAAGCCGTGATACAAGTGAGGTGCAATTACAATTTATAGGACATCCACTTCAAAAGGGTCTCGGTATTATGTCTCCAGCAGAAATCCAATGTAGCTGGAATTACAAAGCTTAAAATCTTAATACTTCATGTTTCGTCATTTCTGCAGATTTTTCGAAATACTTACTGTTCTACAATGGGACGCATGTCCTTAATCCAGTGTCTAGCACCGTCTTTGTGAGCATCAATAGATCCTTTAGTAGAGCTTTCAGCGTAACACTCCAGCATTTTAGCTAGAATAATAATGTCATGTAATTAAAGTCAATTAACCTGTGCTTAAGCAATAGATTCTCACAAACTTTCTTCATCAGCGGAGAATAATCTCATCGAGTGAGAAGAGTGTTTATATAGCGCCTTCAAACGAGTGCATCCCAATTAGTGGTTTCTCGTCCCGCTCAAAACAGAAGCTGCATACGAATCTGGAAAAGTTACCAACACCAATTTGCTCAGTTCATTTTTAAAGTTCACAATTTGTTCATCTGTAATTGCAAACCTCCCAACTAAAACAGCGTCTCTCCATCAACTCTCTTAGAGCATCGTGTGTCATCCACCCTTCCAGCCTGTGTTTGGGGCCAGAAATCTAAATTAATAATCAGATCTGCATCCTCCTTCGTGCAGTTCAAAGAAAAGTATATAGAAATTCCCTGCAATTAACAATTGGACAAGGCAAGTAGTTATCTTTGATTGTAAACTTCCATTAATTTGCATAACTTTGCATTCTTATTATCAGGAGGTCCTTAGTTTTATTGTCCTTAATTTCACAATGCCACTTTTGCAATGCCACCTCCTTCGCTAGGCCCGAAAACGTGGCTTTTCCAATCAAAGCTTGTTCTGAGGTGATCCTGGAATGAACTTTGTATCCCCATTATTATAGTCTAAATTCCTATAATCTGTATTCCTATAATCACATCAACTTTATAAATGAAACTCTAATTAAAAAATTAAAACACTCCGTCACAACCGTGTCAGCTCTTCTTAAGCCCGTTGTTTGATTTGAAGAGGTCATGAAGAATGCAGAACGAGGAAGGGGATTCCGGTGAAGTCTGTGTGGGAGTACACCAAACAAAATGACATTATTATTAACGTTACAAACCTCGACGGTGAACCCAATTACAAACCTGTAAAAAGTGACAATTTTAAACCCTGCAAACCAACTCGCCCTGCCCAAGTAGTACGCATACTCCGCCGCTCCTTTAAGGACCCAGACCTTCTTGGAACGCCTCTTTTTTCACATTCACAGGTGAGCCACGCGTTGTTCCGCAGCGGAAGAATGTATTGCCTCAGAGAACCATTTATTGGTCTTCCATCCATGCTGCTGTGACGTGATTGCGCACAAACTCTCTAATTAAAAAACTAATTAAACTTCAACATTAATTTTCCACGCCAGAAAACTAACCAGTCACAGTTCAACCTGTGACAATTGACTCGAGTCATGCGACAAACAAATTATGCCGGATCTCTCTGAGTCCTCTGGACACCACATGAGAGTCGAAGAGTCAATCCAGCCCCGAGGTGAATTCAAAATCCAGCTCCATGAAATGTTTCTAGATTGGCGTACACGCACGACCTATCCCACACACATCTTCCAAAAATCCTTTGTATGTACTTCCATTTCAGCAGAAGTTCAATGATTTTCGTGCTTCAAACCACATTTCTCTTCATGTAAAATGACTCCCATTATTGCTATTCAGCAGACCATTTTTGGTCCCGGTTTTGTGGTCGACTTCTCTTCTCTTTTATGATCCGTTTGAAGGATTTCTCTGTATAATACGCAGCCAACAACAAAATAAATATATTTACGTACTTAATATGCAAAAAGTGTGTGATATAACATGTATTAGTAGTGTGGTGAGCGAGTTTTTAAACAGCAGAGATTTTACCAGACTCATTTCCAAACGCTACACGATTTGTGAAAAACAATGTGATCAAATCTGAAGGGCTAAGCAGATATACCAATATTATGATCAGTGCACCAGAGATGCGTTCATTGTTCATTATTAATGCAGTCCAAATAATGCATTTGAACGGCGGAAAATACAGATAGACGAATACACTCATCATCATCATTACCGCGCGGATTGAGTGAAACACTTTGTGAATATTTTATTCCCAGAAACCGGCAGCAATTACATACAACTAACCAATCAAAAAAACAAAAATTATCCTCTTCAAAATAAAAACTGAAAAACCAAAGGGTGTACGATAATTTTGAAGAGGTACGATGTACCTTTTCAAAAAGTTAAAAGGAATCAAAAAAAGGTGCCGAAAGCGAAGCGTATTTCAATCGAGTACGAACAAATGTGCTCTATATACAGCAGATTCTAGACTAGACTGAATATCAAATCTACTACATATTCTTCACAACAATCGAAACGCATACAAAACAAATCGCACCGAAATAATATGTCAATGTCTATAATAATAATAATAGGAGGAGGAATAAATTCACAAAATTATTCTCCCTATTCATTGTACACTTTTTACTCACACTACTGACCACCAACAGTTTAAAAAATTGTACATTATTATTATGCTACAGCGAAAACAACCGAACACCACCTCACTACATTTTAGGTCTGCGTGACTTTTTTTTAGGTCTGCTCGTCTCAATTTTCTCAAGCTTCCTTCGGTGGCTGTGATGGGGGACGAGCAAAGCAGGGACGGTAAGTGGTCGAGTTGAAGTGAGTCGAACCAAATCGTGCGCCCGTCGACACCGCACGCACCTCCACTCGAAGCCCGTAGCATTTCTCGGCAATTTCTTGCACCTCTCGGAACCAGTTGGCCGGCACGACGCGAACTGTGTCTACAAATCGGTTGATGACGTCGAAGCAGATCTGGGGACAGAGAGCGGCCACTAGCGACAAGGTGACGATGAAAAGAAATTCGATGTAAAACCTAACTCTGCGTATCTCTCCATGCTGCTTACGATGTCCGACTGTCGCTGAGGACAAATTGTGTCGCACACCGAGGACTCTGTTGGGAAAAGGAAACGTCTGGTATGCGGTGCGAAGTTTTGCCGAACGACGCGTGCTGACGTTTGGTTTCTTCTTCGCCTTTCGACCTTTTCTCCCTTCGTCGAATCCTTCCCTCCCGTCACCCTCTTCGATATCGGTCCACTCATTCTTGATACTGGTCTCCTCCCTCTCATTCTCGTCGTGGTCGTCGTCGTCGTCGTCGTCGTCGAGCCCACTATTGATATCTGTCAACATTCGCTTGAGGTACTCAAATCGTTTACCAATGACGTCACACGCTGCCACATTTCCCATCCGTTTTCCATCGACGGGCTTCAAACTTTGGCCACAATAGGCTTTCGTCATCATTTCGTTGACGATGAGGTTGGTAATTTCGTAGATGACTAGCTGCGCATCTGACACGTCCGTCGCGTCAAAATCGAAAGCAAGGGTCGACTCATAGGGTGGCAGCGGTGGAGTGGTGTCCGTCAACGGAAAAACGTGTAGTCTGCAGCCGGCCGCATAGGTCGCGAGAAAGTGGTTCACCTGACGCCATGTGTATGGTCCGAGGCGCCACCTGATTTTGCTCATTGGCGTGGCCTCACCAAGCATCGCCCCGTCGAGCATGACAGTGAACATGGCGGCGCACGAGAAAGAACGAGCCTCTCTTATCGTGAGAAGATCGTGTTCCACGAGAAGTTCCTGGATGTTCCCCGGGTCGTAACGACGGAGTCTACCCTTCTCATAAACAATGAGGAACCCAGACCGAGCAACTGCGCTTCCTGATTTACACTGGATAAAGCTGTAGCCAACAGGGGTCCTCACAACAGCGACGATGTAATTGCTTGGTATGGGTGTCCTAGACTTGCATTTGGTGCACAGAGGCTCACTGCTTGTGTTTAGGATGGACCTTTGGTAGCGGGCAAGTTGTGTGCATCCATCTACTCCTACAGAGCAAAATAAACAACGACATCGTACAAATTCACGGCACGACTGAACTACTACAAACTACATCTAGACAAACATCATCCCGTGTCATGTTAAATGTGCGAGACTCACGAACCAAAGTTGCTGCAGAGGAGCCACACAAAGGACTCATGCACCTGCGTCCGAGTCAAGCGAATGTGTCCTCTGAAGACCGTCACTTTGTTCCATGGAGTGACTACGTTCTCGTCCTTTCCCTGGCGAATGCGCCGGATCAGCTCTTCTCTGGCCACCATGGAGAGCGTGCGGACACCGGCAATTTCACACAGCTTCGCGACAAACACCTTCTGCCACATCGACACGGTGGTGTGCTGTGCACACACACCGTGGAGCAAATTGTGCGCAATGCAAAAGCACCCTTGACAAAAAAAAACAATAACCAATAACGTCTTCACACTTCACACACAACAAACAAGTAGTAAAGCTCTGGTCCGAAAGATTTGGCTGTGGAGTATGCGCTACCTGGAGAAGAGCAAATCGGCTGCCACACCTCATGCCGGACGCCCCCCTCACAGGCGTGGTCACCTCGAATATGCACCAACAACCTGCCGCTACTATCCGTCTTCAGCTTCAACGCCGAGTTTGTGAAGATATTCTCTCGCAAAACACGCCGGAGAAACGATCCGGTCTCCTCGGAAAGAATCATTTTCAAGGTGGTCGTCTCTCTCGCGGCGGACATCCACTGATTGTACAACGACATCGCCGCAATCAGCACCTGCACCGTTGTCACCTGCGACCCACACAGGCTGGAGAGTAGTGGAGTAGCGCCGCAGCCGCCGCCGCCGCCGCCGCCGCCGCCGCCGCCGCCGCCGCTGCTGCTCCTTTTCTGCTCCGCTGCTGCTGATGTCGATGACGACGACGCGGGCTGTCCAGCTGATGACTCGCCTCGTTCACCACTCCACTGACAATGACCGGGCTGGAATTTCCCAACGGGCCCTTCCACTTATACACACAAAAAACAGGTTTTTTTATAGACGACAATAAAAGACAAGAAGAAAATCACGTCCGCAATAATGATAATATTTTTTTAGATACCACCTCGCAGCCTGTTGCGGCATTCATTGTCCCAGTAGCAGACAGCGTGCCTCGGACAAAGGAGGCTCACTCCAACGGTCGGGAAAACCTCCCCATCAAAACAACCTTCTGGCCACCAACAAAAGTCCACAAACAACCACTGCTCCGGACGGAGGAGGAGTAGGCGCCCACTGGGCTCATGAAACGTCAGATGATGGTAGTAGTGAGCCGGGGAAGCCACACGATTTCGATCCACCTTACTCATTGGCAGCCGCCAATAATTGTTGAACTTTTCAAGGACCAACCAAAGTTGGTGGTGATAGGACACCCTTAATTCGACGATCGCCTTGTGTCCAATCGCTCTCATCTCTGCCATCTACAACAACAACAACAACAACAACAACAACAACAACAACAACAAGACTTTTTTATAGAGGTATATGAGTTTTTTATAGATTATAGATTTCTATAGATCATACTTGTTCCGGGCTCGTCGCGTATCGGTACAAGTCCAAGTTGACGTTAGTACGGTACGATTTCGCCGTTGCAAGCCGATGAATGCTCTCGACGACTTCCCTAGGAACGACGATCTTTGTTGGTCGCCCCGCCATTATTGTCCGTCCGGTTATTATTAAAAATTACACTATTACAAGTAACATTAACCACCCAATGATAATAATGGAGAAATAAGTCTCAATAAAAAGAAATTTAACGAACATGAGATAAGATAAATAAAAAACCTGCCAAGTAGACTAACTAAAAAAGACTTGCGAGCAAGACGCAAAAAAACGCGAATAATATGAACCACCACACAGAGAAAAGCGGTTTTGCTTCACTCAATAATAAAAGGACTTCAATAGGCATTCGGAATCGTTGCTGTGCGTCCTCCTCTTTGTGCGGAATAATCATACATCATACATAGGAGCCGCATGGCTCAAGTGAAATTGGAGCGCAAAGTAGTAGGTGCAACATCAAACAACTATAGGATGGATAGGGAGATGATGAGAATGAGATGATGCATAATGTATGTATGTACGATGACGACGACGACGGCGGCGGGAGAAAGGTAGACGAACAGATTTTTTTTGCGTGCACGTATTTGTGTCGTGTTTTCTTGTGAGGTTTTTCTCTCTCTCTCTCTCTCTCTCTTGCGTTTCCAGTCAGTTTCAGTAGCAGGGCGTTTTCAAACAATCCAAAGTCCAATCAGTTACTTGCTCTCTGTAAGTAGCAATATAATCATTTAATAGCATTAATAATTGCTTACGTTTGTACAGCAGTGTGTGGCGAGGAAACTGCCATTCTCGTAAAAAATGAACAACTTTGATACGTTGAGGAAGGATAGAGGTAAGGTGAATCAAGAACTACTCTCTCATTCTTTTGAATAAACTCCTAAAATATTGCGAATACGTTATCCCGTGTGTGTACCATCAGAAATTGTTCGCAAATGGGCAGAAAATCTGCTAGCGCTTCAACTGGTGACCAACCGGAAGCGTTTCCTGTTATTTGCCGAGGTTTGGGGCTGCCACAACACTGGAGGTCATGAGGTTCGATTTGCGCTGCTGGACAAGCGGTACCCGGCACTCGTCATCAACGACACTTGCAGTGTCCTTCTGAACATTGACAATTTCACCACGGCCACCACCGGATCGAGTAGCGCGGTAACACAAAAACCACTTGTACAAAATCAATGACAGTCTTCGACTTGAACGCACACACGATAACCATCATCACGGTTTCCTCTTGCTTTTCCACTGTTTTTATAGAGAACCGCGATTTATTCGTCGTCGTCGTCATCATCATCGTCGCCAGGAAAATCATCAACCACACCGTCGTCGTCCAGCACTTAGCTTCCTATGAAAGAACACTTTTAACAGTATCCCTTTTCCATTCCAAGAATAGCACGAGAAGTTGGTAAAACACGAAATACCTACCCACGCTAAAAAATTCGAAATAAAAGACAACCGCATCGGTAAGAAGATTACTTTTCCTTGTCGAGTGTTTTTTTTTTTAACCGGAGCTCCGGAGGCACGTAGTTTGTTTGTAGTTTAACATTGAACAAGGACAAAAAAGGTTATTATTAATAATATGGCCTTTTCTTCAAACCCAGACGATCACAACGTGTCAAAAAAAACATCCACATAATTATGTACCTATCTATTTGTAGACTTTAGAGTGGTGATGAGCGTGTTATAGGGGTAGTGCAATCATTCAAATACATACGTTAAAAGTGTACTACAATTAAAACCCTTACAGTTTACGGGATAAGATAAATTCACTCACAATTACAGAATGGCGCATATTTCAGCTGCATGTCCGAATTTGACGATAAATTGTATCAAAACAAAAACTTGATGTGAACGCAACACCATTATGTAAATTGCACTGCACCGAGCGTTATAGCAGGGAGAACTGCTACAATCGTAACTGATGCAAGGTACTTAACGTATTTAAATTTTTAATGAATTTGAATTTGTGGTATGCAACCAAGTGGAGCGATGTAATATCGTACTATAATAATAATTTTATTAACGCAGTATAGTTTGGTGTCAGGTAGGGAACATTAACAGCTCACAATACACATCTATACACATTTTACAATAACAATGCGTGTGATTTGCAAGGCCAAAACTCTTCTTGCTATCAGAGACATCAGCAGAGATCAGTGAGAAGACGTGATTGAATGAGTACCTAGCACCAACCAGGGATGTTACAATTACATTCATTTCACAATACAATTACAATTTTTCAATTACGCAGTCTTAATTTTAGCAATACCATTACAAATTACCAATTACTTCAGAAAATAAATTGTAATCGATTACAAATTACTCCATTACAGTAAAATGC
>JAHZMW010004611.1:0-26938 GCA_027743745.1 Alloscopus bannaensis
GCATCACTCCGAAGCGATCGAAATCGCTTTGACTGTCATTGTTATTTGTTGATCTTATTACGAATATTTTGAGCACAAGCTAACTGCTTTTATAACTCTTTCGCCTCTCATTCTCTCAACTCCTATTGAAACAAAACCAATTTCTCCCTTCAAATTCAACCAATTCATGCAATATAAATTCTCCCTTCGTTTCTGCATCCTTGGTTCCTCATACTGTATGTGCACATCAAACCGAGAGTGAATGCCACCAACTGTGTGCGCTGGGGTTTTAAAGCCCATTATACATACTCCCATTTATCCACGTGTTGTTTAGAAAAACTAATAGAGATCATTTTCCCCACAGAAGCAGACTTGTTTTGATCTAGCCGGTTGCTTCCCTCTAACCAACTCACAATGAGCATCCCATTTCTCTCTTTGTTAGTACACCAAGCTTTCTCCAACTGTGAACCACCACAACCACGGTAGCTCTCGTTCGATTTCAGAATGTGCTTCAATAATTCTCCCCTTCACCTCTCAAAAGCCTTCTGTATATTTTCAATGTCGGATTTTGTTGCACTTGCTTTTGTGTAGAACAACAGTATTTAGAAAACATAAGCTACATAGTTATTTCTCTACGTGCATCCAACAGCGCTGTTATGCTCAATTCAATTTCACATTTGGTACTGATGTCGCGTACCTACTCGGAATACAGAATGCACTCGATGAGGTTTGGAAATGAGAGGAAAGCACTTTCCAGACAGACGAAGCATTGACTTTATTATATTATTATGAGTTTTATGCTTGGCTTGACACTAGCTGTTGTGGTGATAAGACTCTTCGGCTCAGAGCAACACCTTCTAAATCTAATAATATTGGTTTTGTCTTGAAAAGCCTACCGACAAGTCAGCCTGTTTCATGTGGAATTGCTGGAAAATGTAGGGTGCCATTACATTCTACTTGAGTCATTTCCCAGAGAATCTTGCTCTTGAGTAAAGAACTGAAGGATGTCGTCTGAGTTTCTGAGATATTTATTTGATTAAATCACTGACAGAGAGAATTTTATCTGAGATACAGCTTTCGCTCCCTTAATTCAAAATAAAACATTGCATCGGACGGTATTCGTTACAATTGATGAAGCATGTATTAAAGTCTCATAAAATGAAATCGAATTTAATCCGTCAAGAAATAACTGGTTTGAGGGATGAAATACGGTGTTGCTCATTTCAAGATGTTTTTCTGTGCTAAATATATCCTGTGAGTCATTCCATCACCACCCACGCAGCTATTTGTCGGAAACTTCTCTCATTACTCGCGTAAGATTTCAAAATATTTAGAAAATCTCCGAGACTGCTGCGGGAGCGAGGAAACAGCGTATTATATATCCAATTCATTACATGGCTTGTTGAAGCTCCTCCATCAATCCAATTTGCGATCCGTCGTTTTTACAAACATTTTGTTGCTTTCTGTGCCAAATTCAAGTGCGGTAGCCTTACTCATTAAAAACGTAAAAATAACAAATTATATAAGCTGTACTCCTATGCTTCATTAAATTTTCACGAGTGACAACACGGACGGAAGAATTAGGCAGAAGTAATGCAAAAGTGAAA
Organism: Alloscopus bannaensis; assembly: GCA_027743745.1. Classification (NCBI taxonomy): domain Eukaryota; kingdom Metazoa; phylum Arthropoda; class Collembola; order Entomobryomorpha; family Entomobryidae; genus Alloscopus; species Alloscopus bannaensis. Next base: position 1,587 of record JAHZMW010004611.1, read on the forward strand.
GCTTAGACTCAACTTTCCTTCAGATCATAAAATCTCTCTCAGTCTGAAATGACAAGAGAAAGGATTTTTGTTGGAAAACACAAGTGGTGACGTAACCATTTGATTATATTATATCAAGCCTAGTTACGTCCATTACGAACTGTCCTCATTGTCAATCTGATTGTTGCAATCAGAACTCTGACGGGAAGAAATGTGCTCGGGCACAGAAGTACGGGGGAAATTGGACACAATGAAATATTGAAAATGTAAATGGCTCCTTTTTCTCTCCCTCACTCCACATTCTATTAACGGTTTTTCTCCAGCTCGGGAAAAAGGGATCGAGTAAATATTTGCTTTAAACTCGAAGTGTGCACGATCCAAAGGGAAAGTGGGGATGTTGCCATCTCTGCGTAATGCCGCCGAGGTTGTGTGTTCCTTCCGCTGAGACGTCCACGATTGGAACTGTGCCCATGTCAGAGTGAATTCCATCTAGGTCAAAGTATGATCATCTGAAAGAGGAGATTGGTCACAAAGAGAAAGCACATACATAATATATGGAATGCATACAACGATTCTGATAAAGCTTCAACTTCAGGTTGACATCGAATATCAACGGAAATTGGATGCACTTCAAGGTTTCTCTGTTCTCCGAAAGTTTAGCTATGCACTACACACAGAGAAAAAGATTTATTTATTTTGTGTGTGTCTCTCCACTCTCCAAATTTCTCAAATGGTTTGATCAACCAAAAATAAATTGAGTAACAGGAAGAATGAGGAATGCATATTTTGAGGGAAACATCGGTTTTTTGATGTTGTTCCTTCACAAAAGGAGAGTAATGGATGGACATGCGGAGAAAAGCGATCTTATTTCCTTTTCCTCAATTCAATCTATTTTGAGCCAGGAAGAAAAATAGTGTATCACACATCTCTTTGTACTTCCGAACACAAAAAGATGTGAGGCATACGGTCACAATTTTTGTGGCACACTTAACCTCACACCTACACAACCCTTTGTGTGTCACGCCCTGCGGTTTTAAAAAAATATTGGGAGTTGTGCAATACTCTGTGTGGCCTTGTGGAACAGTGAATATCTCAATGAAATATTGATGTGCTTCGGAGAAAGCATGGTTTGTCAACACCACAAAAGAAAGTTTGGGATTTCTCATTGAAAAAAAAAGAAATGGGGTTGATGACTGGCTTGACTCAATCTGATGTATTATGTGGCGATGTGTTCGGGTGTTGTATCAACTTCGTTTGAAGCTCATTTTTTGTAGAGGAAACCCTTTTTCGAAAGATTTTTCTTATTTTTCCGCAAGCTTTGAAAACTCGGATTGGAAAGAGGAAGTCTGTTTAAACAGGAGCAGATTTCTCGTCTTTCCGGCAACAAAAAATGGGATTCCTTATTTTTCTTCATATTTTTCACCGTTCTCTCCTAAAATTTAATCAAAGTTGGTTGACAGGGGTTCGACAGACGCGGACACATATGCATCCATACATCATATTTCATTTCTTCCCAATTTCTTTCCCCTCAATTCTACCACAAAATTTCGGAACAAGAATCCGGAGTTGGTCTTTTTTTTCCTTCTCCGTTGCTTCTGCTCCGTCCCAATTCTGACGGAACAAAGGAAAAACAAAAAAAGGAAGTTTCGCCTTTCCCTTAAGTTCTGAGACATATCTCGTTTAATGATATGATCAAAAGAGTTTGTGCTACAGGGTCCACATTATGTTTGAGTTTATGTCTCAAAACATGCTTTCTCCTTATATTCTGCATGTGCGTCAAGTTAAGAAAAAATGCGCGTTGAATGTCATTTCTTCGAATGAGAATTTCTACTTACTTCATCAGATTCTTGGAGTGGGTTGACTGAGCATTTTCATGTTAATCCCTACGCGAGCATCTGCGAACGTTCCATCCAAATCAGAAAGTTTCGAGAGTGTAGTGTCCCTCGTCAGAATCCAATATTTGGTCAGTTTCTCAGGCCTTTTTTGGGGAGAAAATGTGAAGAGATATGGATATTAGAGATAAAAGAAGGATGAGAAATACTTTTTGCTTAAACAACTCTTTCGCTCGCTGTCAATGTATATTGGATAATTTCTTCAGCGGAGAGCTCTTTTCTTGCTACACTTTCTCCTTCTACTTTTGTGTGTACTCTAGTTTCGGGTCTTGCAATCCTTGGGAAGTCATGATATGAGGGAGAGAGATAAAAAGTGGTAGTGGCGATCCATTTTTATCCTATTACCAATCCCATGAAATATTCACTCCCCGCATTTTGTACCCCATTTTCACTTTAACCACTCACTCACTCGAGAGCCGACAAAAAAAAACCTGCTGTGTCAGAAGAGCTCTTTCGCTCTCTCGCTTTCTCCACATGAAGGAATATGTAACGCGGAAAGAACCACAAGACAAAGTTTTGTAATATGATAAAAATGGAGAAGACGGAGGAAAAGCTGAAATTTTTTCTTGCTTTTCCTCTCACTTTCTCCTTTCCCGTGAAGCAAGACTACATTTTTTTCTTGACTTCCTACTTCCTGTCCTTTTCTGGAATACAAGATATGATATGATGATCAGCGTGTGATATTTACAACTTTCACTTCGTGCATATACACATATTTTTTAAATATATATCATATCGATACTCTGCAAACAAATGCTTGCACTCCACTGTTGTGTGGAGCGTGGAGTACAATCGACTTATCTCTCCGAAGATGAGTCTCATGTTCATAGTGCTTTCACGTTCTTGACTTTCTTTCCTGAAACCTACCAATTTTTAGGATAAGAGATTCTCTCTTCTGTATCAACCCTCGTTCTCCTACTACTTTCTCCATTTTTGTCGACTGTGTGTGTGTGTGTTTTGAAATATTATGAAGTTTCTTACCCTCACCAAAAATACACAATGCTCACATCTCAAATGGCGAAGCGTAACTGGAACGGAAATGGAGAAGGAGAATCTCTTTTCGTGTTGCCCACTACTGAATTTATGGGACTTACGCACGTCATAAATAAATGATAAATATAGTTTTCAAGTAAAAATCATAAAGATACGGAATTTTTCCTCAAAACTAAATCAACTTGTTTCGTTTTCTGTATTGCACGCAAAGAGAGAGAGAGTTGCCTGTATCAGAGTGAAAGGATCACATTTTCTCAACAGAAATCACCCCCACACGTGTTTATACGATGACAATGATAAACATTGAAAAAAAGAGAAAGCTGAAACACGATGATATCACTCAGGTCCGACGTGAGGTGTCGGTTGTCAACTGAGCTACTTATTTGTAGTCTGCACCTTCGTAAAGAGAAAGTGCAGGTTCATGGAATGCCTGCTCAGCCCCCAATACATCTAGAATTTGAGTACTGTTTCTGAAAGATAGAACAAAATCAGAGCTCAGTAAAAATTGACGTTTAGTATGTCCCTGGCCAAGTTATGCAGTTTAGAAACATGTTGGCGTCCACGAGGCTTTGGCTTATATTTATCTTTAAAATACCGAGAAGAAGACTCGATAAACCCAAACATGTATCGACACGTTGCAAGGACGTCTCAAAACTTTCGGATGTCCCTGCTTTCAGTCTTAAGCCGGCTTCCAGAGCCTCAGGTTTCTCACATCGGCTCCGTGTTTTTTCATTCATGACTTTTATTGATCCCGTCAACTCCGAAATCCGGTGTCACATAAAAAGCAGTTCATTTTGAACGGATTTATCAAAATTTGATGCGCCTCAAATGTGGCGAAGGTCATTTACGAAAGTTTATTGGGTGACAACAAACACAGTGTCAATGCCACGAGCTCCACGTGCCGCGAAATGCACAGGTGAATGCTTCCTCGCGTTTGGAATCGATATTTTTCCCATAAATACTCATTAGTTTCCTCGTGAACATTTTGAACAGAAGACGCTACACAGGCCGGCATCTTATCGAAGACTTTTTTCTGCTTTTCTTGGTTGAGGTTGGTATGTGCCGCCACACGTCAAGGGACTAGCGCTAAGGTATGCATTAAAAACCACAACTCTTTATGGAACTCTGAGTTTCTGCAGCAGAATCGCGTGAGTTCAGGTTGGCGTGAAGCGAAGTTCAATGTCTCGCTTGGCTAATTCCTTGGGGCTTAATTTCTCGACATCTCTCTCGTGTTTGCTCCGCATAACTCTCTCAAAAATAAGGGGAGTGAGGAGTTTGGGAATTATTTCCGGAGGAAGCTCTGTTCTGATCATAAAAAATTCCTTTGTTTCCTTGCTGAAGGTCGAAATTTTTAACGAGCTTCCGTCTGTATTTTTTGTACACAAGTTTGTAAACCATGTTTACTCAAAGGAGTTCCCTACGTTGTCTCAGACTTGTCTGCGTATAAATTACATAAATCTTGAGGAAGCGAAGCGGATCTTGTATTGTTCTTTGTTCACAAACATAAACAATAGACTTCCTTCGAAGCTCTGCTGGAAAAATATTCATTTTCATTAATGCAAATTTTAACAATGACAAATTAATCTCGTTCGGTGCATCCAGAGAATACAACAATTTGCTCGTTTGTACATTTGAAGCCAGCATTTTTTGTGTAATATTACAAATAACATAAAATAGGTAGACAATTGTAGCAGTCCAAGGTGGTTTAGTATGTTGAAATGTGAAAATCTGAACGTCTTAGACAGTTGATATTCGGTACGCCTATGGTGAAAGATTTTTCTGTGCTGTACTTTCTTCAGATTCACATTTCATCAGTCTCGCATCTTGTTGACAAGCTACAAAATGACAAGTTTCATTTGTTTAGTGGACACGTGTTTGTTGAAAATTTTCGTGTGTATCTCCCTTCTCGACGGGTCAAATCCTGGCGGACTTTCAAAGGACAGGTTACTCACACCGGACATCTTACCTGCTTCTTTCACGTTGTTTGTTGTAACATGGTTTTAACCTTCACCTGTCAGTGCGTTTCTCAGAAAGCTTTTCAAGTTCTGAATTTTATAAGTTTTCCACCACTTTGGAATATATGTACATATTACATAAAATGCGTAACGGAATTATGGTGTTCTAACACAACAGTTCAGAGGTTTCGGAGACAAGGTTGAGACTGACGAGAGACTGAAGTGAATCACCACGACTGTTTTGAAGTGCTTTGGCTGCATTCTAATATTGGAGTCCACTGAACTCACACATAAAAAGAAAAGATTCACTTTATAAGAAATTCTCATCTCGTTTCGTGTCTCATCAACTTCAGACGCTGTCAATCAAAAAACGATTGCCTTTTTTAACATTTCCCTTTTGTGTGTCACTGCTGCGTTTTTCATGTCATCGTAAAAGCGATTAACTTTTAAGCTAATGAAAATACATCAAATAAATTTTGTCTAGAAATTGTTTGCGTGCATCATCGTTCATGGGGTGCAATTGCTTTTATATCCATAAAAACAGCATTTGACAGTGAAGGGCATTTTTGCTCTGTTACGTATCTACAATTGTTTATAACTGAGTTTCACCTGAACAATCTATGCTCTCTGCACCTCTCACACTGAGTGAGCCAAGGATGAAACACAAACTTGTATTGCAAACTGCGGAAAATCATTCAATAGCATTTCTACAGCTTCCATGACCTTCTTTCTCCGGTTTGCCGCACCATTTTTTTAGCCGGACAAGAATTAGTGACCTTCCCAACAAGACCATTTAAAAACGGAGATGAACTCACGTACTGAAGCGCAAGAGACGATAACGGTAACAATGATTGGCACTGATCACAGTTCCTAATTAATTGGTTCATCGCCCGTGAGAGGCATATTTTTTCCTGCATCCAACTCACCCATCCCAACTACCTAAACATCCCTAATTCCTGATGTGGTACTTCATGCCCCGCAAGCTAAAAGAGTCACAAAATGAAGTTTCGCTGAGCACAAAGCCTGTTTCATGAAACCATTATTATTATCGCAAAAATGTACCTTTTTCACAAAAGTAACATACATTAGCAGTATATATCAAGTTTCATTTTTTCATTCCATTAAGACCTCTCCAAAAGCTTGTGAGTGTTTGGTTGAACAAGTGGAACAAAGAGATAATAACAAAAATACATGTACTCACGTAAGCCTGCTGGTGAAGAGGAGAAAAAAGATATTCTTGAACAAGAAGACGTTTTTCCTCTCCTCCTTTCTCTCTCCCTTTCATCCGATTTTGAAGGAGTGAAAAACACGCGGAGAACACGGGAAATAAAGCACACGCAAGCTGAAGTCCAGGTCCAAATAGGAAATAGGAATAACACTATTTTCCACTGAAGTCTCACTCTCTCTCCACTTTCTCTCTCATGTGCCCATAAGACGAGAAGGGAGGACGAGACAGTGTTGAGCATATCACAGTCATAAATCTTGCAACTGTTCAACCATCGAATATAAATCATGACCACGGGCAAAAGTAAGCCATCCTCACCACCACACAAACTCAGGAGAAAGCAGCTCAGTGTACAACGGGAAAAGAAAAAGGGCCGCGTTACAAGTTAGATTATTATAGGTAACGTTGAAAAAAGGGGTTAGAAAAAAAACTTTCTCCAAAAAAATATACCCTGACTTTGAAGGCTTTGTGGTGGTCCTCGGCGAAAGGACGTTTGTACACACATCTTTTAGGAAGTCGCGCATACATCTTTCTCCCGAAAAAAGGGAAAAAAGCCATTGACTATTTTCACTGCTTTCCCTGTGTGAAAAGGACGGACGATGTGTACTAACAAGGACAACGCGTGCATTTTATACAGCGATAAGCTCTTCGTGAATAGGACTTTCCCTTCTTGGCCAGTGTGCTGAAGGTAACTCTTGCATAATGGGAATGCAAACAATGTACTATTAAAAAGAGGAAATGCTCAATGTTCGTTTCGCCTTTGTCGTTTTATTGTATACTATCGTCATCCCGGATTAGAGAAAGAGGAGTCTCTCTTTCTCCCTTTCACTTCATTCTTAGGGAAAGCAGAGAAAGGAGAGGGGAAGCCGCTTTTCCTTCGCTCGTGTTCGGCTCCCTCCCAGCATCACAAGACAAACATCCTGAAGAAAGTTGTAGTGACATGCCTATACGCTCATTCTCTAAACTACTTGTTTTCCCTCCTTATCCACCACGAAGCTGTCCAAAAGTCCGACCATTCTATACTGAATTTTTTTTGGACCACCTCACTTTCTCTTTTACCCTTTGTATGTTGTGCGAGAGAAAATACTGTGAAGATAGTGCTCTTAGCTTGGAGGGTGTTCTGTGCAGGGCAAAGCGTATCGGAAGACTTACATTTCAAACGATTATTTATTCCTTCCAGGCCCTTGCCTTCCATTTCCTATTTATTTATGCCAGAGGCAATATATATAAAGCGTAACACATTTTTTTCGAGAAACCATGTCAAGAGGAAGCAGAGAGAGATAGTGGAGTAAAAACACAGGTCCTGGCAAGTACATATCATTTCCTGTTTCATAACGTGAAATGTGTGTGCTGACGTTTGGGTGATGATAGCACAAGCATATAACACGGTGAAATATTAAGAGGATTGAAAGACGAGATGTGTGGTAAAGTGAAAGCAATGGTTTAGTTAGGGTGGGACGGAGAAAGTTGGCCTGAAATTGCAGCTGCCACGAAATGAATTTTAGAACGCCTGTTGGACATCAACTGGTCAAGGACTCTTTCAAATCGCAATGTGCTTTTGAATGACTTCACTTCGTCCACATTTCTTCCGATGACCTTCCAACTTTCTTCCCCGAAGATCTCATGAGCCACTGTGTTGGGAGTCATTTGGAACGAAATGAGCGTCACTGCGACTTGTTGGGCTTGCTCCCATTCAAATAATTTTTAATCACTACCTCCTAAAGAAAGTTTTCGGGTGGAAAAGACAATGGAGGAAAGTGCATGAAACTATTGCCCTTTGTCTTTGTAGTTTGTGTAGAAGGTGTCGTTAATTTTGTTTGCTTCTTCACTTTTTCCCCGGAACAGAAGCATAATATAATACCTTCCCCTTTGGAAGGGACGACGGGCGGTAAGTAGAACAAGTGTTGATAGGAGACAAACACACATTCATTCTTTGCTCCACTTTCTCCTGGTGGATGGCGTGATCAAAAAAATTATCAAAAGTTACTGCCACCCAGAGGGATATAAAAACGCCTTTTCAGAGATGTGCAAACAACGGAGTAAACTGGAAAAATGGTTGCCGCATTGTGACAAAACTTTTTCCACATATGTAACATCACACAACATTCCTTGTCGCTTTCTTGCCAAAATATAACAACTTGCCGCCACACTGTATCTTTCTCCAAGTTTCGATATGAATTGGATCCGAAAATGGTACGTAGTTTGTGGTCCAGTGAGAGTAGAAAAGTCGCCTATTGTTCTCCTTTCTCTTAGTTTCACCAAATACAACCAAAAAAGACTCATCGTACAAGGTGTATGGTAAAAGTGAAGGAAATGGGCACAGGTTGATTATTTCCTGGAATGATAGACTCAAGGTGAAGTCTCACCGCTGGAGAATTGGATCGATAGATGAGGACGTAGATTGCGAAACAATGGAATTACACACAATCCTTCAAGCAATTCTCACAAGCTGTGCAACCTCCTACAATGAATATATTGACTGCAATTCACACCTGGCGTTATTAGCACCGTTTATATGATTTAGACCGAAGTGAGATCTGGACATAAACGAGAGTATCCAAAAGTTTATTTTTTCTCTCGCAAATATCACAAAATTTACTTTTTTTTACACACTTATATCCCACGTAGGATTTACAATACTACTTTTTCTGTCTCAGTTTGTGACGACTTCCCCAACTCGAGAGTGAGTGGATGAAGAGAAAAAGTTGACTCGAGATGAGCTTAGGAAAAGTTTAGAATGCAGAATTAAAAGGAGCCTTGAAGCTACTCTCATGACGAAACACACTTGTGGTCAAAGCCAGGCTTCACTCCCAACGACGACATGACACACTTACAAAAGATTCCCTTGGATTTCCTTAAAAAGCTCTAGACTCCGAGTAGACCACACAGCCAACGGGGAAAGATATTAACAATCATAATAACGTACGAATGGAGGAGGGAAGAAGACGGGACAATGGAGCATAATGCGAGTGTCCTCGCGACGCGGTGCATGTGTTTGGTTTTCGTGTGTTATCGAAAAGTTTGGTGGAAAGTGCTCTATGGGAGTAGTAGTCGTGGTTTTGTGTGGCGGTGGCAAAGGCAATATCTTGGAGGGTGAAAATTATGTTTGTCTCTCCCAACCTCCATCCACTTTGTCTTCTTTTAATAGCAAAATACTCGAGCATATTTATCCACATGGTGGAGAGAGAAAGCTAAAAGTTATCAGCCCACGTAAAAAACAAACTTCGTCTCTCTTAGACACGGTGTGTGTGTGTGCTTCTCCTAAGACTGTGTGTTTGTGTCTCGCCTAATAAATCTTGGTAAATTACCCCAACACCGTGCAATGAATTATCCGCTCGTTACAACGAAATGCTATCAGCTTAAAGAGTAACAAAGACGAAGAAAAGTTTGTCCTCCTCTCGACTACTGAGGAAAAACACACTCTATAAAGTCAGAAAGAGACAAGAGCCAATGAAAGACTTTGTCGCACTTCGTCTTCCACTTTTAAGATTACGCTTTGAGCGCACAGGATGAAGAAAAGTTTTTTTTTGCAAGCCCAAAATCCATAAAGAATTGTTTTATTCTGAGTGAGAGACTCGTTGTATTTATGATGTCTCGGAGAGATGTGAAACAACAAAGGGGAATCGCTCGTAATGTACATTCGAAAAGGCGAATGACTCACGTCTGAAGTAGTACATAATACAAAGCTATTCACAACTTTGTAAGGATTATCGATCCGATTTTTTTTGTCTTAGACTTCCGTCACATCAACCAAAGTGCTACATACTAGCGTACCTTTTCACGCCTTCATTGCACACAAGAATGCAAAAAACCACGTTAAACGCTATAAAATAACAAATCTTCCAAATGTAACTACTTCTGTTTATTATTGATATCTGCACACTTGGAAGAGTGGGACATAATTGGAACTTCATGTGTTACAAAAATCCATTTAAAAGTTCAATAAAGTATTTGCCCACTTTTTAATTCCCTTTGCTCAATCATATTCAATTACGAGTAAAAATGCGGAGCAAAATGGTCATATGCGTTGTGCATAGATTTTTATTTATTTATATTTTTCTTCCTATTTCTCAAGGACTTTGAAGAGCTGCTCTCGGGTTGAGTCTATTTAGCCATTAAAAGCCAACTGGTCTCATCTCCCTCGCTTACTCGGCATGTGCAACTAATTTAATGGGTAAAATTTTCCTGCTCAAAAGACGATGTTGAGTGTGTGCGAGAGAACATCATTTGCAGCGGTGCTACCGTCGTATGGTGGGGGAGTGAAAAAGTAGTGATGGCTTAATATACTTTCGTTATTTCAGAGAGAGTCACACATGAAAATAAAGCGGAGAAGTTTACAATTCCACAAAATGTTACGTTGTTCAGTTGTTCCTTCCCCCAGAAAAAAAACAAGAGCAACATTTTGTAGTCTACTTATTATGGCTATGTACAATAATACATTATTTGTGGAGCATACAACCGCGCAAAGAGTCTAAGGTAAAGCTTTTGAATAGAAGAAAAAGTTTTGGAAAACTTGCCGAAAATCTCTACACGACGACAAACGACCAGCTGGAGTTTGTGTGGAGACGCTCCCATTTTACATGCACAAAGAACGACACATTCACCATTTCGTGTAATTAATAGTGTAAACAACTGTTTCGAATATGACGACACGACGATGATCGTACGAAGAATTGTACAATGAAATCTGTGTTGAGGAGAAATTATTACGCTGGTTTCTCCTGTTATTTTCTTAAATTGCTGCGGAGTGTCGTTTCTACAATAATGATTTTAATCTTCAAGAAAGTCCATGCAGATTTGTAGCATTTTGTAAGCTTATTTTTAGTGCTCCTTTTTTATGCGCTTTGAATTTGATTTTTCGAAAGATAACAATTACAATCGACATTATTTTTATTTTGTCGACGAGGTATAATACCAGTTCATTTCTGTCTTTAATGAACGATCACAGCCATTAGAGCATTTAGTATTGTGAGCGAAACGGCAACTAATTCCTCCGAAGCATATGTGCCTAATGAATCGGGTAATGTAGATTGGAAATGGCTGATGAAGTAGTGGAGTGTACTGCTTTATTCCTCGGAGGACTGTATGATGGTAGAAACTGAACTTTCATCTGCTCTCGCTGTTTTCCCTCCAAAACGAGAGTGGAGTCATTCGGATTCTCATTAAATCTTACGACATTGTAAGCAGCGTGTTTTGTTGTGAGAACTCAAGTTGTTGAGCTTCCTTCTTCTCCCATTATCGCAAGCTGAGCATAATAGTGTACGTACATAAATAGAAATCCATGCCAGGAAAAAGAGAAAGGACAACCCGCTGCCACTTTGGAATGGGAATGTGGGGCAGAACACAACAACATTGGCTTCGCAGAACAAAACGGATTTTTGTATGGCAATGTGGGATGGTTGTGCATTTTTCGCGATTGGATTTTTTTGGAGAATGATAGAAGTGTGTTGATATCGATTGCTGTTGCATCAGCCTCAGATTGCACTGCTTAATAATTATTATCCGAGCTTAGCAAAGTTTGAGTGCTCTATTTCACGACATATTTCTCTTGCAGCATAATATTCCAGTGCACCAGCGTCAGAGTGTTGAGAATCTTTGCTGGCACAGGTGATAACAGCAAGCGTACTTCTCACCTCGTCTAGATAAAGTGGTGAAGCTGCTTTCACCTCCGTTCTCCCTTATCTCTCTGAAGATTTCCACGCTATCATCATTGCATGATGGAGCGCACAGAGTTGCTCCCTTTCTCCATTATCTTGAAATTAGAAGAGCTGTAAAATCATCAAAAGCGGGAGGCTGTGAACGACTCCCTGGTGAGGCATTGCCACCTCTGCTCTCCCCCACCACTGTACCACTATGCACCATTTTTTTTAAAAAAAAGCTAGTTTTTCTCACTCTATTCTCTTTCTCTGCTTTCTCCAGTGGTTGTAAAGAAAGGGAGAAAACACAGAAAGGCAAAAAGTTGCTTTGATGGATTCCATCATCTTTCCTTTCTTTCGAAATGACTTTTCCCCTCCCTCCTTTCACTCTTGTAATGTATGATTCAGACAAAAGCAGGGGAAAGGAGCAATAGATGTGATGGCATTTTCCGTTTTTAAAGAGAGAGTGGTGAAACACAGAATACAAATGGTGGGGATGACGGCTTATCTGACATCAGAGTCGCTAAACGAAAGAGAAAGTGTAAAAAGAGAGTTCAACTTTTTCAAGGGTTACTTTTTCAGAAAAAATATGCATTCCAAAAAACTGAGGCATATTGCACAGGAGGAGCGATTTGGAAAAAAAGTTTATTCCAAAAAGAATATAAAGAGAGGTGAAGAGAAATGGATAACATTAAAAAAGTTTTTACGTTCATCATCGCATTTTTTTCCTCTGAATTGGGGATATCCCCTAAAGGTGAGCTCTTTTTTCTGCTGAGTAAAGTCGTTCAGTTGAGAACTAATGTGAAACCTAAGTGGAGCTTCATTTGTTGTAAAAATCGCATTTGTTGAAACACCTCCGTCGTTGCGTTCCATACCGCTGGAAATATCTTCGAAAGTGTGTTGCTGCAGCTATTATTACACCTAAAAAAAGAATTTCACGGACAAAAAACAAAGTACACACACTTTCTCCGAAACAAAATGGCCATCTCTAATGTGGAAGGGAGAACAAGTGTGAAATCGTAAACACGTACATAAACTCGTGTAAACGGTTGCAGCGAGGCAGTGCAACTATACAAATTCGTATAAAAGATGATGAGTGGGAATGACGACGGGGAAAGTTGTAAAAGTTAACAATGAACTACGTGTAAAAGTGTGGATGGCAAGATGAATAAAAAAGTGTCGAGGAGAAGAGAGAGACTCTAGACATTAAGCGCATCTGCTACCTTTCTCTCTGGTTCAATTGATTCTACGTGATTGCATGATTACCCCCAATATCATTCCCATTCTCCTTAACTCTCAAAGTATACCTACACGAAACGTAGCGTTATTCTAGGTAGTTAGTCAGAGTAGTCGTGTGTGGTCTGTCTGAGCACAAAATACGATTACCTAATACGATTACCTCACCCACGGATTATTCGTGTGTGGCAGTTGCAGTTGTTGCACGCGCCGCCGTCTGCTTCGTAGAGCATTGAGGAAAATATCGCGAAGAACTTCGTTTTAATGATCATAATGAGGCAATTCCTTTCAAACAAGTGCCTTTTTATTGGGCGTAGGTATGTCACACAATATCCTTGTCGTTTCTAGCCACTGTAAATTGTGCAAGGAATTCGAATCCATTGTTTTAGAATCGCTTTCATTGTGGCTTGCGCTCAATTTAATTTTGCTGTTTGCACTGTGTAAATTTTGGTATTGAAGTGCAGCTTAATAAAGTACGCTGTAAAGTTAGTGTTTGCACGGTTGACTGACGACAATGGGCTAGAGAAAGCATACGTTGTCGCTTGTTTGAAGCCGGGAGAAAGTGACATTCATCCCAAAGTTTTACTCGTGGATACACTTCTAATCAGACTGCAGAGTCCGATTTAAAGAAGCGCACACAAGATATTGAAAGTTGTCTTATCTTGTCAAACAGATGTTGGAGTCCCTTACAATGAATCATTTGTATTCAAATATGTACACAAAACATGAGGAATTCCCAAGACACTCGTGCTCCTTGTAGTTTCGCCCGACACTGTTTCGCAAACACACGCACAACCACAGCTTAAAACAACCACAAAAGCAGAAAACTTTTAATTCTCAAAATAAGCATTCAAAGTTGGAGAAGGAAAAAGTGGAGACGAAAGGGAAAAGTTTAAAAATGTTTTCTCTCTCTGGTGACTTATGATGATGCAGACGCATACAGCACGTAGTTGGATGCATTATTATGGTACGCTGTGCAGCTTTCTCCATGCTTTCACTGAGATCAGGGAGTGTGCGGTTAAAGTGAGGGAAAAGTGTGATCATCATTGTGATAGTAATCATAGTAATGCTTCATGCTTCCCTTCCTCACCATTTATTTTCCTCATTGTGTGTGCACCGAGTGTGGAGTCGAAGTGGAAAAAATTTTCTTCCATATTCTTCATCCATGAAGCGAATCCTCTTGAAATGTTCTCGTACTTTTCAAAGTAGTCTTCTGGTTTTCCTTTTTCTGAAAAAAAAGACCAACTTTGTTTCTTCGAAAAAATAGAAAGATTAAAACTCACCACGTCGTTTTCTATGCTTGAAATATTTTTCTGGTGAAACTCGAATCTCGAGTTGTATGTAAAATTTTCTTTTACTAATGGTAAGAAAAAATAGTTTCAGACTTTTGGGCTTTCCTTCAAAACAAAAAAAAAAGTTTTTTCCTGAAATAACAAGCTTGAGGATTCATTTACTTTGAAACCAAAGAGAATCAGAATCAGAGTGAGACATCATGTATTCGGCGATGTGCCTTGGATTGTGAGGGGTGTCTTTCGGTGGAGACAGAAATTTAAATAAGTGAAATTGCATAAAGAGTTGGAAAAGAAAGTTTACAAGGATTTCAAAAGGAAACGGTGTAAGGTAACGGCTTAGACAACAGCGTCTCAAAAAATGCTTGTTACGCAAGTGGAATGACATAACTCTTATTACTGCTATTGTACAGTACGCATTTTAAAAAGTGAAAGTTGTTTGTGTGTGCATACAACAATATCACATTCCACAGTATCATTTTGTCAATTGTGGTGCATTACCAACGGACGTGCTTCGTAAACATGGAAAAGAGACCAATTTAATTTTAGTTTACAATACAGCTTTTATATCACAGTGAAAGGACTGTGAGGGGACAACTTTTTCCGTCTATTCATGGTTCGATGCATTTGGTTTTTTATAAAAGAAGTAGCACTTGCTTCATAAAATCCCCTCTCGTTGCAGCGTCTCCTCTTTGTAAACTGTGAAACAAGTCGCATCTGCTGCACATTCTGCAACTGGTTAGGTGCATGAATTAGACGTGATATTAATGTTGTGGAACCTAGTCTCACTCCGAGAGTCATGTTATAACAAGTCTCTAGGGACGCCGGCATTTTATGATGATCCCTCTTACTCACGTGGGTGTGAGCATGCATTATTTTAAGGTGAATCCTGGGGATGCAATTTCCAAGATCAGGGGACTACTTCATTCTCTTTGACTCCCACTCAGAGAGTATTATTGTTGATGAGTTTTCCCGAGATTAGCAGTGAGTTTTACGAATCCTTTCTCCACTCTTGTGTAACTCTCGTAAAATATGGACGTTGGTGACTAATGTCTCTATGCAATTGACTCCTAGAGCAGGGGGCTGAAAACTTTAAATCTCGATACTGAGTTCTTACTGAAATAAATTAAAATGTCCCCGTCAGTCTCAAAAGGTAATGGAATGGGGGATGAAAATTCTTAATTTTCCTCCCTAATTCAACAGCAGTGCCTCTCTTGTACACATCTTCAAAGATAACGACTTTCTCCCCTCAGCTTTCAGAAATATGTGAACATAAAAGCACGCAATCCACCTGCAAATGGCAAGTATCTTATGACTTTCACCCAGCTTTCTCTTTTGAGATGTATGAAGCATCAAAACTTGTCGATGAGTCTGAGCATCAACAAATACGCCACCGTGTTACACCTTCCCTCCATTCCGTAATCAAGAAGTCTACTAAGGACGATTCTAAGTAATATCAATTTGGGTATATGTACACGTTTACCCGAAGAAAGAATGATTTCTTGTCGAGACTCTTCTTCTGTTGTTGAAGCCAAAGGAAAATCTTTAAAGAGGAAGCGAATTGAGGGAAGACAGCAAATGGCAAAGGTAGCAGAGCTCAGCATGACTCAAGAAGATATAAAAGGGAGAAAATCGTCGAAAATGCTCAGTTATCACCTTTTACGGTGTTACGATTTCCATCAATGCAGGAAATTAAGACGCGCGCTTCATGAAAGAAAGTTTCGAGAAAGTTGTAAAGTGGCCTGGTAATAAAAACTTTTCCCTTTCTCTTCATCTCCGACTATCGTAGTAGTAGCTCCTGGACAAAAAAATATTAAAGTGCTGCAAAGAGAGAGGAGAGTTAAAGAAAATGATGCACACACTCGAAAATTGTGAATGGATGATTCCTCCGAAAAAAATGGTACACTAATGCACCCCTGTGTCGTCCTGTAGGTCCTTAAAAATGTGTGAGGTGATGTGCTATTTCACTTTTGGTGGAAAAAACTTTTGGCATTCCATCACTCTTTCTGCGTTGTGTAAAGTCGTTACTTTTTATTCACTTAAGTTGCTCGCAACAATAAAATGAGGAAATGCTTAGCGAACCGAAAAGGACACAAAAGCGTAAGACATTTATTACGTTATCTTTAAGTTCAAAATGAAATCACACACATTTCCCACAACCAAAGAGAAAGCGCTTTTGACTGTGAGTTGAGCTTTCTCTTCGCAAAACTCGTATATGTCGAGCGTGATTACGTTTTCATAAGGTGATATCCTTTTTAGTTGCTCACCACACATGCAAAGCAGGGAGTCAGAACATTATCGCACGAAAAAGCTGTCTATCAACTTGACGATGATGGGACGGAAGTGGAATAATTTGCTCGAGGCAAAACAGGACGTGCGTCGTTTTCTCCGTTGACATGTGTTCGATTCAAGTTCATTGACGTGACATTCAATAAAGCACGAACCCAGCACCACGTGTGTGGTAAGCAAGAAGGCTAATGAAAATTGTGTACAGAGTAAATTCGTGGTTTGAAGCCTGGAAAAGTTTTTCATTTCAGTGATAATTTCTGAGCACCTCATTAAATCCTCTCTTTTGGCTCATCTGCTCCAAAGCGTAGCAATTTCAAGCGTCTGGTGAAAGTAAACGTAAACGTCTCTACACGCCACGAGGAATTACGTGGGAGTGAATAATTTAGTAGCCTGTTACACTGCATGAGTACAATGGGGAAAAACAGGAAGACGCACAAGAGTCAGAGTATTTGTGCTGTTGAGCTCAGGGAAAGGGGTGGAATTGAAAGAGGGAGAAAGCGACAGAGATAAAGAGGAGAGAAGTAAACTGACGCTATTAAAATTTCAAAAAGTTTGCCCAGCCTTTTGATTGCTATCTTGGGAGGTAGAGGAAATGAAATTGGCAGAAATCACGAGGATTCTAACTTCCTCTTCTAGAGAGAAAACCGAAATCATCATACTTCTTATGACTATATACCGCATGCACACAGACATACTTTCATTATTGCTACATTGTTCCAGAACTGAGACAAATGTACGATGAATATACGTACTTGATATAGACTTTATCAATAAGTGGAAAGTGCGAAAAAATTGGAACAAAACTCAAAACTCATTTTGTGTAAACGCGTGTGGATACGCGTATAGTCACTTATATCAATGCACCTGGCATCAACAAATAGGGTAAGAATCCGAGGTGTTTTTATGTTTTCCCTCATTTCTCTCTGTTTGGAATGAGTTTTCACTGTTACAACCTTGATGGGGGCCACCATAAAGGAAAAGTGTGGTACGTTGAGAGCGGACCGAAACGGCAAGGAGTGCCAAGGAAAACAACCTCGCTGTTTTGTGAGAGGCGGCGGTGGGGTGTTGTAAAACGACAGGAATGAGGTTGGCTCCCAGTCGTCAGTACGTCGTGAATGAGAAGAGGATCTCAGCACCTACCCCATTTCCAGTTTCCCTCGCTTTCGCGAAAGATGAAGCAGACAGAAAAACATCATAATCTGGTCGGTTCCACAATTTGAGAGGTGTACAGTCCCATAAATCGACGGGAGTAGTCGTCATATTGCAAGTGATAGCTGTAACGGAAGAATGAGGTGAGGAGGAATAAACGTGTGAAAAAGCGAACGTAGGAATCCTCGGATAAATGTATGTGTGTGGTCTCCAGAGCCGTGCATGTACGGTGGTGGTAGTGTGGTGGCGTGGAGATATCATATCATGTTCGAGAAAAAGCAGAGAGAAAGCGAGGGCTCTAGTGTCTCTACGGATTGCCACTTGCCACAAAAGTCATTACCGCGAAAACCCTCCATTTAATCAGTACGGTAGTTAACTGGAATCACTCTCGTTGTTACATTGAGAGCTCGTGTATTTCCTGTAGGAAAGCGACATATTTACTATCGCTGTCGGAGAAAGCTCTCATACCCAATTCACATCTAAAGCGCACACGTTTCTCCTTTTTTCCTCTTCTTACCTTTTTCTACTCTGTAGATCCGGTCTCAAGCAAACGAGTAGGTATTTATCTTTCGCGATGGTGGCACCTTGACGTGACTATTTGTACAAGGGGAAAGCCTGTGTGTGCAAAAGAGAAAGAAGAGAAAGCGGCAGAGGAAGAAAAAACAATGGGAGAAAGCCATGCATACATATGTCAGGTTAACGGCAAATTGAGTGTCGTTTCCGGTTTACACTCGAGTCTCAGAGAGATGAAGCCACCCAGAGACGATATTTCCGACCAGTGGGTGTGTGTGATGAGAGAGCCAAGTGGGAAAGCGAGTCATTTTTCAAAGCTTAACTCCCTCTCCTCTTTTCTCCGCCACAAGACACTTTGATTATGCATACCGCGCTCGCACAACGCGAAAAGCAGTTGACACAAAAAGATACACTCTTGTTTTCCCCGTACATTCATGCGGTCACATAAAAAAGCGTGCCCCAGAGAGGGAGAAAGTGGTTCTCACGTTGTCTCTCTTGTTATGTAATGTATGAGTGCATGTGTCTCATCGTTGTGCTGGTTTGTTTCACTTAAATCTTCAGAAGTATAAATGCGTGTTTCCGTAAACGTGGACATTAGTCTAGTTTCCTCTCATCAATTCCTTTCTCCTCGATGTCTCCTCTTCCTTTCAAGGCTAATTCTCATTTCACCACTTTCCCCATCCACAAAAGTTGCCGACTGCTCCCACCGTTGTGAATGGGATGTTGTGCAAGTTTTTATGTATTGCTCCCTTTTTTCTCCTTTCTCTGTCTCTCGCGTGGCTCAAGACAAGCATTCATCTATCCTTGTTCGTGTAATACAATGAAACGTTCATCCATTTCCGGGCTTCTTCACCACGTCGAGAGAGTGAAAGGAAGAAAACACTTAAGGACTTATCACGAGCTACAGATGCGGTGCTTTGGTCGACCATTTGTGTAACAGTTTGTGGACTCTATCTGCCATACAACGGGGGTCTTCAAGACATTCCAAAGATTTACTCTGACAAACACTGGAGAAATGTTTATAATATCCAGTGGAGAAAGTGAGGGGAAAAACACATACAAACGAGGGCGATGAATGTAGGAATAACGGAGGCTTAACGCGTATACTTGTTAGTCGACTTGAAATATTACGTCTTATTATACTGTTAGTACGTAAAGTGCGTTAACTCCTTTGAAGATATCGTACCGTGAATATTATTCCTCGGTGGGCATGTTTTCTCTTCAGAGTGTGGGAGGGGATGGTTGATACATGACCGAAATGTGCTCAATGGGAAAACGGTCAATCTCTATTAAATGTTGTAATAAGAGAGCGCTCTCTGCTTCGCCAACTTTTCCTCTTTTTTGGGTATCATTCACTGAGCTCGTAAACTCTGATCGCTTTATTACGTCAACTGTATCTGATTCATTTAAGTACGATTTTATAACTTTTGTTTGTTATATTACAGTCCGCCTAGCTGCTGGGGTTGGGTCGTACATTTGGCCGGTGTCACGTAGGAGTTTGGTGCGTGCACCCGATGTAATGAATTTGGGTTTTTGCGTTAAATGTGAAGTCTCCATTGCTCCAATGCGGAAATCCAATAAGGTAGTCATGTAGAAAGATTGGATATTGTGAATTACTCTGTTATATCATTCAGTCTTTATTGTTTGAACTTTCTCCGAAGGTGAAAATGAAAAACAAACTGCGTCGCATTGAAATGCAAAAATGACTTCATAAATAGTGGATTGTTTGTAACCAATACAAATCAAGTTGCTTGATGCCGCGGAGAACTGTGACTGTAAATGTTAATTTCGAAAATCAAATTCTTTTTGAAATCTCAATTGACACTGTATTACGTCTTCCTCATCCGACTGGGAACAAGTCTGGAAGACGGAGAGACGAGGTTCAAGGAACTCGGGGACTCATTTTTATTCCACACGACTGCCAATGTAATCCTTCTGGATATTCCACTTCATCATTGCCTCGGAGCATGTATATTGCTACGCCTTGAGCATAAAGTGTTTGTTCGAATATTATTACAAGCACTTTCCCCTTTGTCTTTGTACTTCCCAGATTTTATACGGTGCTTGACGAACAGCAGCCGGAGACCAAGAATGGAACTCAAACGCAACCATTCTGCCGGCAGCTGTAACCTGCAGCTGCCGTTACGTCTGGACTGAAAACCACGACGAAAGTGCATGTCTACCAGAGTCAACTACTTCTTTATTTATTGAAGTCCGAGAAAGAGATGTCCAGTTGATAGCAGAATCATAAATTCAGGAAGAAGCTGCAGTCTTTGACCCTTGGCTTCCTACATGAATTCATTGAATCGAAAGAATGATAGCTATCTTTGTAATCCCTCTGATTTCAGGGCCAGATCAATCACACACTTTTCCTGGAATTTCAGGGACAATTTCACCAGCCATTTTGAAGGGGAGATTTTCCCTAAAGTGAATCAAGGCTTCGAAGGAAAACAAACCGGAGGTTTAACTCCATGATTGAGTTCCAAGAAATTGGTCACAAAGCGATGTCATCCTTTGTGATGTTGGTGGAAATGCTGGGCTAAAAATAATTTTTAAAAAGTGTGGGAAGCCAAAAGAGATTTTGCGGGAAGTGCTCACTCTTACACAGAGCCATTGAGGCCTCCCACGACGTACTTGTCCTCTCATCAAATAACAAAACTATAACATTATGCTCGCAACACATGGGGAAATGTACAAATCAATTCTCGTATTTTACTGTCTTTGCCCAGCTTAAACTCGTAAAAAGCTCAGAATTTTTCGGAGATTCCAGTTTTAATATGGATATGGCGGTGTGTGCCGCTCGTGGTGGTGGCGCTCGTTGGGTCACAACGTGGGAAAGAAATCTCTTCTTTATGACTGTATTACATCTCGCCCATCATACTTTCACCGAATGTTTGTGCTTTCTCTCTCATCCACCATATGAGAACGTGCGATGCATGAATGAAAGCTGGAAAAGTATGGGTTTTCTCCGAGTGTGTTGCGGAATAGTGGCTTTTTTTCGGACGAGACTCACTCTTTCCTCTTCCTCATCTTTCCCCATTCTGTGGCCTTCTCTCAATTTTATTTTTCTCTTTTTCCATCCACTCTTTCCTTTCTTTTAAGCCGGAAGCTTTATGGGTGTATTTACGGATATGGTTGAAAGGACACCACTTTCGAAGGGTATTGATGATTGCGCTCTTGTGTAATACCCTTTTTACTTTCTCTCTCTCCTTGGCCCTTATACAATGTTCAAGAGTTGTGGAGCGAAAGAGAAAGGAAGTGAGTAAGAGTACTGGCGGAGACTTGGATATTGAGTTTAGCTTTTGCAGAGCGATGTTGAATGAGGTAATGCAGGTTATGAGTGCGATATATACCAAATGTCACGTCGATATTGGACAAAAAATATTATTGCCTCGTTTCCTTACTCTCTTCCTCTTCATTTGAGAGGGTGCACTGTGGTGTAGTCGTTGTCCCAGAGTCGTATTGAGATGTCCGGATTGTACAACTTACTCCTTTACTTTCTCGCCGCGGTCTCCAGCCAACTGGGAAGACGATGATATTGGTTTTTTTTTGTGTGCTCTGCCCTCGTGTGTCATACGATGTGTTCTCGCTTTCTCTTGTTCAGGAGAGAGTGATCAAGTGCTTTTCCACTTGCTCCATTGTCTTCCCAACTGCTGAAAGCGATGCGTTTTTCAACTTTGTCGAGAGATGATTGTACCCGTGACTCCTCCTCGTTTCATTCATCTCTAATATCCATGTGGAAATGCTCAAGGGTAATCCTATAAGAGAGACGAAAATAAATTGCGATGCAAAGAAAAATATATCCGTTGTCTGTCTGAACAAATCGCTCAACGTCTCCAAATGAACAGGAGGAGTTGTAGTCTCAGCGAAATGACTAGCAAAACATAAATCTGTGTGCTTAGTTCAAGACAAAAAAGATTGACATTTGTTAGTGTCTTTTGGAAGAAGAAATGATTAGTACAACTTTCTCCCTCGCTTTATTATATACAATCCACCTCTCATCTCCGCAGTAATTATTATTTGCGAAATTGAATGGTAATTTGCCAGTCCGGAAATTGTCTCGTAATAAATTGCCCACGTCTTGAGAGGATATGTGATGTGTTATGAAAGATGAGCTTCCGCCACTTTTGACCCTTTGTGTGGTTAAGAATAGAAAATATTATGTCACCATTGAATTCCAGGGTAAAACGCGTGGAGGAACTAAAGTGTGTGCCTGTTTAAAATGATGTACACAAGCAAAGAACTTTTTTTAGACGAACTTTCTCCTGAAAAGGATAAAAGTTTTTGCCTTTAAAGAGTGTAATGCATCAGAGAGAAAGAGAGATGAAGATGAAATTGAAGTAGTACCGCACCGCTGCTACCATCACGCTTTCTCCAAGCTCTTTTTGCTTTCTCTCAATCCGAACATTGTGGCCCTTTCCCCTTCATCATGTTACAAAGTTTTTCCTCCCCTGTTAAAAATTCTGGAGAGATCCTTCAATTCATCATTTTTACTTGGAAAGCATAAAAAGTTTACGTCGTTCATTATAAATGGCCAATCGTGGCAATCTATCTACCTTTCAGTGTGTGAATACAAATCGATTCATTATGAAATGTCAGCCGAAGCATTTTTTTGCCTTTTCGTCCTCGAAAAAATAACTGAACTCCCTCGCTTTCTCTCTTTGTCTTCCTTCATTTCAGGTAGAGAGAATCGCTTCAGAGTTGTGGACAGAATTCAAATTTTCTTCACAGGTCCAACACCGATGAGCAAGGTGCATCATAACATCATAACAACGACGACGAAAGCCAGAGGAGAAAGCGTCGATGTTTGTGCGAGAGGAGTGAGAGAAAGCAACATTTCCTTCCAGGATCTTTGTATTTTGATGCTGCCGGTTCTGTCTTTCCTTTTCCGCGTACATTTCATATGAAATATTGCGCATAAAACTGATGCAGTATTCAGCTTGTAAAGAGCAATTAAAATATGCTTTCCTAGTAAGCCTCGAAAGCTTACGGGGAAATCTTTTTGTAATTTTCTCCAGCCCAAACGACGCCAAAAATCTCTTCCCGTATGCACAACGCATGGACCACTCACAGACTATAACCATCTTTGCCGTCACAACATCTCTATATAAGGATGTGGCAATAAATTATTTCCATTTCTCAATGCTAACACATGTATATTATTAAATATGCAAATTGATGTCTCGAAAATATATCCTGGGTCACCAACACCGCTTTTCCGACTCGATAAGAGGAGAAATAATCATCACAGAGAGACGTGTGAGTCGACAAGGAAAGTGTGTGCGAATAGTAAAATGGAGAGAAAGAGAAGCACTTTCACTTTGCCTCCAAACTTTTACTCTTGCCACCACCACCTCCACCACACCATTGTAGCAAGACAGAGCTCAAATTTAATTTTCTCCGACAACCCTGCACTCCCTCCGTATCACCACTATCTGCGAGGAGAGAGAGAGAACTCGTCAAGCGTCACTCTTGACAAAATTGGTTTTTCCTTTCGAATACCACTTTTCGATATGAAGAATTATTGAGTATTCCGGAGACGCTGCATACAAACAGGTTTCCATTTGAGTGAGTTGGAGAGAAATGGAGAGATCGCAGCTAAAAGTTATTAATTATGATTCTTGTCAAAGAGCACACACCTCTCAGTGCCTCATTCGAAATACAATATTCTGGAGGCTCGTGAAAAGGAAATGTGTCGCAAGGGAGAGAGAAAACTAAATGCGTATGTCGTGACGAGAGCAGTCCTAGAAGATTGAGATAATGGTATATTTTCGAAGGAAACGAGGGAGGGCTCATTCGTCGAATCATTTACTTTAAAGAAATACCACTTTGCCTAGAAAAGTAAGAGAATCGTTTTCATCAGAAAGAAATCTGAGAACACGACGGAATGGTCGACTCTCAGTTGGTTTGTTCAGTAATACCACTGTTCTTGAGCTTACATAAGAGGAAGCTTTGGCAATTTCGCGTAACACTAAAATGAAGAGCAAAAGTTTTCACTTTGTCCATTGTACTTCTGTTTGTTAATGGTAAGCTTCCACATGTTAATGCTGTCGGAAGACGGTATGATTAATTCACTTCCAATGAGGGCAAAGAGACGGCATCATTTTTGGGAGACAGCCCACTTTACTGGGCGACAATTACGTAAGCTGGGATTTACACGAACTAGGCCTTGAGAAACAATATCAATGTTCAATAGTCCCTAGTGATGTGCGTTTAGTTAGATATCTACCTATGTATACATGCGCCAAAAATAGAAGCTCATGAAGCACAAAACGTTATTGGAATTCAATTATGACTATGAGTATGAAAAATCTTTGCAGCTTCTCAATGACTCCCTAGAATTATTGTTACATGTGTGAAAAATACTGATAATAGTATTCCACTGACAGGTCTATTGATCACAAACAGGAAATTGACATGACATGATCCTTTCATCCATTTCACATGAGATACAAAAATCTAGGCTACTTTCCTTTCCTTGCGCTTCAATGCGGAGCTTTGCTCGCGGAAGTTCCGATGCTATTCGGACATCTTTCTTACCTAGTTTCTCAACCTAACAAAGTACAATGTGGAACAGTCCCTGTAACATTCGTTAATAATTCATACGAACCATTTATTCAGGTACAGCGAAACACAAAACATTAGAACTTCATCTTGTGGGGATACTGTCCCGATTTCAATGAGAAAGTGGATGCCAGATATTTAAGGAGAAGCTTCTTCTCGGGGTTACTCTTCACCACACTCAAAATCTGCTTGTCTACATCGGTCTGTAAAACGGAAGAACAGAAATCTCTCATTAATATTACAAAAGTTTATGCAACGTCTCCTGGACTATTCTTCCTAACAATACCTGATCCGTCTTCCGGTTCTCACTGGGTGTGTAAGCCCTCTTAGAGGTAGCAAAAATGTTCCCTTCTTGCTGTTTACGTTGTTGCCTAATTGCTTTCTTGTCGCGCCGGAAGTAGTCATCGTTTAAAGTGTCTGGAATCTTCACCTTTGAGATGTCAAGACGTGTGGATGTAGCAATCACATACTGTTGGTTTACACGCCGAAGAGGGGTTCCATTAAGCTTGAATGGTCCTATAAAATACGAAAACAATTCCACATTTAGAGTAATTTGAGTTATTACCAGGAGTTGCCTTGCTAGAATACAAAAAGTTTTTTACCAGTAACAAGGAGAAGGCCAGAGCCAAGTT
>JAHZMW010004612.1:0-13637 GCA_027743745.1 Alloscopus bannaensis
TATGAAGCAATGTAAATACACACCCACACTTTACGACATAGGACATATACCTATTTTCAACCTTTTGCCAAGGTTTATTTCTATATATATTGCGTTAATCTGATGTTTATGATTTGTAAATGATGTGATGATCCCTCAACGGGAAACTTGTCATAAAATTTTAATATCAACATCAGGATTTCTGATTTGAGATGGAGGTTGCAAAGTGCTATGTAGATCAATTTCGGCAAGTGTGGAGCTGCGTTTTTTAATGATCTTTTACTTCAAATACTTTGTTAATGTCGTCTAACTCTTCATGAGAAGTTGATATCTCAATCCATCATTTAACCGGAAGCTTTCGGGGAATGGATTGCAGCATAAATCGAGATGTTCATCTTTGACAAATAATATCTGAAAAACCAATCCGTTGAGGAGTCTTCGTATAGAGTTTCTGTTTACGAATTACGACGAACTCAAAGTATCTAAAACACGATTCACAAATAAAAGAAAAATCGTCGAGCGATGGTTCTGAAATGTTTCTAAATATTTTCTTTTTATCGTGCACTCAAAAAGCGTTGCTTTGTGTGTACCGACTTCTAAGCCAAGCTATAAACTTTGAAACTGTGGTTGGAAAATTGTCTAGAATATTTCTTTGATTTCAGATCATACAATTTCTATACCGGTAAGTCTCGAACCAGAAGATAATATATAATAGCCCCACCTTTGGCATGTTAAGGCATACACTATGAACATGTCATCAGTATCTACAAACTTACTTTGAAATTCTGTGACACAAAACGATAGTCAACCTACAAAAACACATTTTTTATAAATTTCGTATAAATTTGCTGTTTGAAAAACAGATTTACAATACAAGCCATAAAAATCTAGTTTCATGTTGAGCTTGTGCAATCAAACCAAAAAGGGAAACTTTACTAAACTTTAATACAAGTAACTTCTTATACCACAATCGGATCTACGTCAAACGCCGCATCCAAAAATCCCCATAGCCACACCAGATTGCCAAGGTGCTCAAATTGAAATCTGCTATTGAGACAATCCGCACCAACGAGTACTCCCTGGTTTCTGCACTCTAAATTACTTATCTGTTTTTACGAGTGGGGAAATTTACCTACTAGCAATGGCGAAACGAGATGTAGCAAAATAAATAAGGTCTGTCCCACAATTAAAGCGTCAACACATTTTTGTATAGAAATTTTTGTGGGACGATCTGACTAAATCCATGTTAATATCTCATGAAGACCAACTCATGGTGAGTATAATGCATGCCCAACCCATGGATCGATCGGCACCCATCCACAATTAACAAAAATCGAATTACGCATTTTTCATGTGTCCCCAATTAAAGCGTCAATGAATGTTCCAACAGATATAAACTGGACTAATCAAGTTTTGTCAATCGGTTTTGTGATGAATGTCATTCAAATAACCGAGATAAATACTCATAAATTTAAATTGGGGGCATATTGAGGTTTAGGATAGGTTGGTTATCACCTCTCAAACAATATTGAACGAGTGCATCATTTTCTTCATGAATTTGAGGCTCTACGATATGTATTTTTATATTTACATCTCATGCTGCTCGGTGCGTCTTGGAAAGTGTCCGCAATTGTTTTTCAGTAAGTTTAGCCAGGATTGCTCGATGGTCGGGCCATTATAGTTACCCCTTTCGACTTTCAAATTATTTTTTTCAAAATAATTTTTGTATTGTTTTCACAGAATACCTGACCCAACCATATCACATTTGAACTTTGCCTCTGTATATTGGTTCAAAGCATTCGCTGATAACCAATATATTTGGGTTTAGAGGTTTCTCTAACGAATTCGGTCTTTTCTTTCAACCCTACTCACACCTAACTCACACCTACTAACTCAACCTTTTCGATACCTCTCTGGACTAAATTTTAAGTAAGAATTACCCTGAAAATTTTTATATTTGTGGTGTAATTGTTAACATCTGGTTAACTTATGCAATTGGTTGACGTTTGGACGTGTCTAGGCGCTTTATTGATTGATCATACCAACTGTGAGAATGATTATCCGTATCCTAAATACAGTTTTTCTAATCGCTAAAATCGTATGTTATCAATGTTTGTCGGACCGAAAGGCGTACGCTCGTTCGCTCCGATTTTCAAAATGGTTTGTATAAAAATGGTGTTTTTTCAAAATCGTGCACTTGATTCAGCAAAATGTCAAAGAAATATCGCACAAGCCATAGTCTTCAACAAAATAAAAACTGACCAAAGTTATATACAGAGGAGACTGAAAAGCGAATTCTCGAGGTGGTGTTTGAAAATTTCAAACGTCATATTCGTAATTTACACGTCAATAGCTTACGGTTGATGTATAACTCAATACAGGTTGTTATAAAAAATACTGACCCTTAAATTTAACAGAATGAATTGAATTGGGCTGGTTAACGAACTTGACCGAGCTATCTCCATTTCTGTGGTGTAAACAGATTTTGAAAAAGTTAATTTGTTTTTGAGTTATCGTTATTTTTACAGGTATCATTCAGTAATTTGTTTCGTATTTTCCTGTCAGTCTCCTAATAAGGGTAGATAAAGCGCTTGTATGAAATCTACTGTTTGAATAAATTAAAATTGCTTTGCAGACTATCAGTATATTTGTAATCCACAAAAAGTCAGTTTAAATTAAATAAAATAATTATTTAAATAATACATAACATCAATCTTTAGGTTTTTAAAGCGACATGCGATGGGCGGATCAGTGAACAGTGAGTATCAGTGAGTAAGGTTTTAGAGGATACATGTGTGTGTTATTGCAAAGGTTGGGTAATTTATCCAATTTGAAAAAGTGATGTTGAACACAGTACTTTTATCGCAGATAAGAGGACGATTTTACGGACAATGCTAAAATATGTGCTAAAAATATGAACCTTTCAATTAAGTTTACCTGTGTACAAATGCTTTGCTGCGTCTGGGGACAACTGACAACTTGTAAGACGACGAGAATGAACAATACCCGAAAACTGGCAATAAAAGTATTTGATACATATATTGCTACTGTATTTTATGACTGACTAACAATGCATTTTGGTTGACCTGATACTTACCGAAATCAATGATTGGTAAGCTCATTTGAAAGAGCGTGAAAAATAATACCACTTGGCATATTTTCATGTAACAACGTTGGGTTTTGTCACAAAAACATACGCTTTTATAATTTACCTATGCAGATTAGAGTTGGACACTTTACATAATAATATGCATCACATGCAATCCGAAACTTTTCCATCAATGTCCTCTTCGATATTCCGCGATATTCCGTTACCAAGGTAGCAGGCGTTCGAAGATTTGAAGTGGAAGAGTAGCCGTATCGGTTATTGAAAAGAAACTCGTTTTTGAAAAATGGAACAAAGAATGGTTAGGTTAGGATAGGTTTATGAAAATTGAACATGCACCAATGCAAAACGCGGCAAGCATTAAATAAACTATGTAAGCTGCCCGCCCTGTGATCACCGCTGCGAGGAACAAACCCAGAACAAATGCTAACAAATAATTGGATTCCGCAACGAGATTACCAAACAACACCGGGCTCTGAGGTAACATGTAAAAGTACACATAAAGTAGACAACAGATTCCCACAATCAAAAGTCTCCGTTGAGCAGAAACCAAATACATTGACAAATTATAAATGAGGTGTAAAAGTAATCTGCAACTCGATCGAATCTTTTGAACAGCTTAGTCTCAATTGTAAGGATGAAGTCCTAGCATTGGTGCTAGTGGACTAAAGTATCGAAGCACCCAGTAAACACGGTCGCTGAACATTTTAAAGGATTTCAAACAATAAGCTGTTGTGCTTACAAATAAAAGCTGTATCAGATCAAAATTTGGTTTCGGAAAAAATTTTAGTGGAACTCTTAAACTGTTTGCTTTTCCAGGTTTTATGAGGGCATCAACAAACTCTCGTTTGAAAGTCAATTTGCGTAATTGGCTAAATATACATACAAAATCATGATTGTTGATTGCAGACTTCCAGAAAATCTCTGCTGCGCCGTAATCTGGAATTACATCGAATTATCTTATTTAAAACATTGAAACTTGAAAGCATACTAACCATTAGGTTGAGTGCTTCAATTTCCTGCATGGGTGCTTATTTGTAAAAATATTATGGAAAAAAAATATTCGCCTAGTAGCTGATTGAGAGTACTTGTAATTTTTTTTTTACTTTTAAAGAATATACATTTTATTACAAAACCATCAAACACTGCAGTAGCGGTAACAATTTCAAGAATTGTTTATTACTTTTCCAAGCCAACTTTGTCATTAGAATTGCTCAAGCTCAATTTCCAGTTTACTTGCCAATTTACAAGCTTTGTTATCGTTGGCGCTCATCAGCTTTGAGAAAATTCGACACCGTCACTATTATTTAATACATTCTAAACACTAATGGAATACAGCACGAATACGAATAAAAGCACGAAAAATGGTGGAAAAATCTGTCTTTAAGGATTTATTTAAAAATTGTTTGAAATTGGAATACGGTCGACACCGTAACGACAATTGCTCGAATACATTAAAATGACGGAGACAACAGCAATTTTTTAAATTCTTATAGAATAAATTCGTTATTATAAAAAACCGTTATAAAACATTATGCTGAGAAAGTGATATAACTTTTATTGGTAATTTTGAAGCACATTTTTATTTAATGCATATGATGTATATTTTTAATTTGCAATATACGTGTGCAGTTTCTGAACAATTTTAGTACCGCTAATTTTTACATTAAGGAAAAAATGCGTTGAAGTAAAAAAAATGTTGGAAAACGAACAAGGTATCCAACTTTCGTGTATCTCCAGTTTTATATAGTATGGGAAATTGATATATTAAAGGCCGTGAATCATTTAATTTCATCTAGTTGTGGCCGTGTATTGATTTCTATGATAACTAAATGCGAAACCTTTTATTTGATTTGCTAGTATAGAAAAATTGAAAGCATTCAAGCGGTCTCATAAGTATGCTTTTCCAATTCCTTATGACAAATACAGTATGATCAAAATTATTAACGCATCTGTAAACAAATTAGTAATTTGCAAATATTGTGAAAAGAGCCGTCGGATTTGCTGAAACTTACAATTAGTGGTGTTCTGAGGCAAAATGAGGTGCCCAACATGTGTATAAAGTTTTGTTGAATCGGTGCAAGGGCCTTGGAAAATAAATTTATACCATTTAAAATTGCAATTTTTAAGGTGATCAACAATTAAAACTTACCCATTTCAAATTGGGATTACCTGAGATTCACTGAAGGCAAGAGAAAAAGTTTTGATTGACTACTTTTAGAACACCACTAATTGTAAGTCTCAACAAATCCGACGGCTCTTTTCATAACTTTTGCAAATTACTAATTTGTCTACAGGTGTGTTTTAAATTTTGATCACACTGTAAGTCGCAACATACTTGATTTGCTCTATCGGAAAAACAAAAAAAGCTCACCTACGTGATATACCTAGTCAGAGAAAACGGACATTACAAAACATTTTCACTGGAATGTCAACAAAGCCCTAAAAGCACCTCGACTCAACCCTTTATGAAACTTTAACAAGGTCAACTTACGAATACGGTATGTATTCCCGTATCCCATAGCAATTGGTCTGCAGGACTTGCGGAACTTGCTCATCATTCTCCTTTCCACCCTATTGTCCCAATAGTGATATTTCCACGATTTCAGTATATTCACTGAGTACAAATTGAGACACCCCCCACAGAACAAAATGAAACTCCAAAAAAGAGTAAGCATAGCCGCCCAACTTGCCACCATCAGAATTGCGGCGACGTTGAAATGAGCCCGGACTTTAAAAAAGGCATAAACCGCAAGAACCGCTACCTTCGTCACAATTGCCTGTGTCGGCATAAGAAACACGCCGATCATACCGTTCATCATCAATTCAAGGACCTGCGTCGCCCTATACTCCGCCATTAAACCTTTGGAAGTTCTCAGACTAGAAACAGCTCTGTAATCGTTTCTTCCTAGTTGAAGTTCCCGCCTGATGAATGGGCCAAAAAATACTCCAATATTTAAAACCATCACCAAGAGGCAAATCGTGTAGACCACGTGAACTGCAAAAAGACTCTCAGCAACTAAATTCAAGATGGCGGCCACTAAGTAATAAGATTTCGGCACGAGGTTCCCGGGTAGTACTGGTGAGTGCGGGTACACTTGGGCGCATAAAAATAACAAAGAAATGATGCCAATCACGTTGGTTATAAGAACAAAAGAACAAACATCGACTAGCTTAGATTTTCTGCTATTGTTCCTGTCGTAACCAGGGAGATAAAGATCTGTAAAAAAATTGGCGGTAACCGCAATTTTTTAAAAGAAACCCACAAATACAGTATTTTGCTATAATTGTTAATTTATGTTACCATGAATCCGACGCAAATAAGTCATAACGATGTTCATCCGGTACATCGTATCATTGTCAATGCCCCTCGTCAAAAGGTCAACTTCCACGGAAGGGGAATGCAAGAAGAGGGCGAGGAACGCCATGTTGAACGAGAGAGTGTCGTTTGTGACGTAAAAACGGGCGCATTGGCAAAGGAGAAATATGGCGTAGAAAAAATCGAGGAAAAGATGACAACTAGTCAAAAGCTTGTAGTGACGAGCTTTGATGAGCAATTTCGTTTTAGGATCCCAGGAATAGGGGTACATCCCAAGGGATGAGACGAGGGGCAGCATGATGCTTGCAATGCGGTAGAAACGGTCGTTGAACATTATGGAAAATTTATAAAATTGAAACGTTTGTCTTCTCGATATAATGTGAAAGCTGTGACTGACCAAACAAAAAGTTGAGAGGATATTGGATCGTGTTTATAATTGCGTTGTATGTTTTTAATTGAAACAATATATTTGAAGTAAACTGTTTTGAAAAAATTCCAGTCGAAAGTAATTCAAGTATATAGACAATAGTTATTCTGCATGTTGTCCAGATTATTATGTGTTATAAAATGGTTTAGGAAAAAATCAATTTGCGAAGTAGTTTTCAATTTTATGGCATATATCATCAGGAACGATTATTTGCGTACTGGTATAGTTCAGCGAGTTTTCTGAAAACTTTAGGAAACGTAGCATTAGTACTTAAGACAAATACAGTATTTACTATGAGAGCAGTCTACGAAATGATTACATGTCGCGTTATAAAACACGCTTATGAAACCGAACATTGTCCAATTTTTTTGGGATGCGTATCAGTACCTTGAATCAGCAAGGAGTACACACTTTTTTGACTGTGGACATTTTGAATTGACTGTAAACGGAAAATTGAAAAAGCAAATCAGATTCACCGGTGAAGGTAGTATTTATTCTGGGCAATTTTAAAAGAAGAAAATTGAAAACTCAAGCATTATTTGAGAATTACAGTCAAACCGTTTTTTGCAGAACAATATATATAAAATTCACATTATGAAACCTTGAACAAATGTACATGAATACATTTCAAACCCAAAACTTAATCAATATGAATTATTAAATTAAAATTCGTGGTTTTAAAACAACCTCAGTTAGGGAATGTCTTTCCAATTCATTTGCTTCTAGTTTTGGCACAAAATGTTTTCTACAGTCCTGACCTTGAGTACTGATATTTTGAACCACCCTGTCAAAAAACTTGGCTCCCGCCAGGCTTTTGCCGGCCGATTAGAAGCCAAAACTTCCATACACTAAAATTGGAAAAAATCTAAAAAAACCGTTGAACAATTTTAAATTTCCATGTGGGCCTCTGGGGCTGAAATTTTGAGTATCAAGGTAGCGATTTCTCATCGGAATCGTATTCTCCACATCAAAATATTTCAACACGCCATTTTTCAGCCTTCCAGACCCACTATGAATTTTCAAATATTTTGGCGGTTTTTCAATTTTTTTTTTTAAATTTTGAATACGGACATGGGGGTTTCTCACCAAAATCGTGTTCTTCATATCGAATTACTCCACTGTACCAAATTCCAGCCAAAATGCTTTCACCTCTTTCGTGCAACTATCATCACAAGTCTGTCTCCCGCCACTGTCGAGCTGATTGGCTGCACGACAAATTTGTTTGCAAGTCGCGTCAGTTTTGCAACAGCCACTTTTTTGAGTCAGATCAAAGTTGTAAGCCAAGGTATATGACTTTAAAAACCAAAACACTAAGAAGAATTTCATACGGATTTTAAGTTCGGTAAATTTTATTCAAGCAAAAACTATGAATAAACAGTTTTGTACAAGTTTTATTTTACCATTGTTTATATTTGTGAACAAAACTGTAGTTATCCATGCAAACACGATACTTTACCCGAACTACTAAATTTTTATAAAGCACAAGTTTTGTGAACTACATGCCAATTGATTCAACATAAAAAAAATGCTTGAACATTTTTTTGCAACAATAACTAACAATATTTGAAGATTTTTTAGAATAATTAAATGCTGACTGTAGGAATAAGACGAATAATCAGAATTACTAAAATATTTCGCTTTCGTGTTATAAATATTGAGTGCTTTAGCTACATTTAATCTATTGTGTAGGTAACCGTAGAAATTTGATGAAAATAAATTGACAGCATGATCTTGCACATTTATAAGTATTCTTTTAGTAATTTGAAAAATATATTCTTTTAAATATCGGCACTTTATTTTGGCCCGCAAAAAGGAGGCTGTGCCAATAGCAAATTGTTTTAAATACGTAGTCAATCTTAAATTTCACCCAAATTTTACACACGTAAATGACTTTTTGGGGAAACTGGTTACTGGATGCAATACATAGCGTTACCATTAGCAAATTGAAAACAAAACAAGTAAGCCGCCACCCCAGCCATACCCAGTGTTGTAAGCCCTTCGTAATGCAGCATACAAAAAAGTTTGGCGCCGCTTTCTGGAACAACCTTGATGTTTTTCAAGGAGTTAATTGATAAGGATGGCGCTCTTAGAGGGTAAGCTTATTTTAGAAGAAATGCAGTACGCTTATACGATGAAATACGAACAGGAAAAGTTGAACACTCGAATTGTTACATTTCATAATAATGCATGCATCACACATCGAGCACCGCCAAAAACAAAATATAAAAGCAGCATGGCATTTAACTTTGTCACTTTTCTGGCAACCCTAATAAGTGCACGTCACACCACGTTTTGTTTTTCAAGATGCAAGCATGTATACCTGGGAAGTTCTACAATATGGATGTAAATATTTTTAAAAAAGTAAAATTTCATGATTCGGGCGTTCGGCCGCTGCACTCAGAAAAGGAGAGATGGTGGCACTACTATAAAAGTGGAATAAGTTTGTCACTCGTAGGTGTATATTTGTGGATGCTGAGGAGAAGGGACAGATCCATTAAACCGCCTTGACGTTAAACAAAACAAATTGAAACAAAACCTGGCACGGAATTATCTGATTAACTACGTATGGTAAATTTTCAACAGCGAAAAAAGTATATAGCTTCTGAGTAACGCATCATTTCAGTTTTTTGAAGGATAACATCCAGACCAGGTAGGATAACGGGGTGATTAAATAGGTAACATAGAAAAAATCATTATCATCATCTCCAGCGGGAAAAGCTAGATGTGGCCGTTACCCATTGTTTCGTTAATTGGCGTATTGTTAACGGCCACATCTAGGTTTTCCCGCTGGAGATGATGATGATGATTTTTTCTATGTTTAGCCTATTTAATCACCCCGTTATCCTACCTGATCCAGACCTACTTCGAAGCAACGACGACTGGAAAAAGCATTTTAAATTTTGTAAAAAATTGTAACTCAACTCCATTCCCGACACATATCACATGTTTTCCCGTAAAAAAATCTAAAATATACATAAAACCTTGAGCTAAACCAGATAAGTAAAATGAGAAACTCAAGTCCAATTATTTATGAATTACTAAAACAGAAATAGAATTTTTTATCATTTTAAACATCACAAAAATCTGTATCCGTGACATGACGCAACCCAATAACCCTAAAGTCAGCAAAACCCTGAAAGTACCCCGACTCAGACCTTTATGAAACTACAACAAGGTCAACCTGCCAATCCGGTATGTGCTCCCATAACCTAAAGCAATTGGTCTGCTGGATCGTCGAAACTTGTTCATCAAGGGATTTGGCATTCATTCAGGGAGTACGCATTAAGGCATCCGCCACAGAGCAAAATAAAACTCCAAAAAAGAGTCAACAAAACCGCCCAAATTCCCACCATGGCTATTACGGTCACATTGCCGTGAGCCTGAAGCTTGAAAATTGCATACACAGACAGAATAACGACTTTCGTCGCAATCGTCTGCGTCGGTACGAGGAACACTCCGACCATGTCGTTGACCATCAACTCGAGAACCTGAATTGCACGGTATTCCGACATCAACCTATTAAGCGTTCTTATTTGGGGTACAGCGCAATAGTCGGTTCTTCCCAGTTGAAGCTCACGTTTAAAAAATGGTCCAAAGAATACTCCAATATTCAAAGTAATCACCAGAAGACAATTTATGTACACCACGTGAACTGCAAAAAGCCCCTCAGCAACTAAATTCAGGATGACGGCAACAAAGTAAAGGGACTCCGGCACGAGGTTCCCCGGCAGGACTGGAGATTGTGGAAAAACTTGGACAAATATAAATAATAAGAGGCAGATGCCAATAATTGCCTATTTTCTGCACAACTAAATACCCGCGCCCGTCAGCTACACAGTCAACCATCTGCACATGTCGCTCATTTCGATGGTTCTGGAAGTCGCGCGTTTTCCAGACACGGGTAACCTTTTTCAAACCGTTCAGGCCACCTTTGTATTGTCCTGAGTAGTAAGAACCCCACTACAATCGTTTGCTGTAACTCTTTCCAAATCAGAGGGTTGGCAGCCGTTTTGAACAGAAAAAAACTTGATTTTTGATTAGTACCGGTAACCGTGATATTGATGACGTAGACTCTTTCCTTTCTGAGTTGCGGACGGAAGTGCAACATGACATGCTTGCCATACCACAAAAAAGACCATGAGTTGTTCTGTCTAACCATGCACTTGTTTCAAAAAATCACTTATTTGCATACGAGATATGCTTAGTCAAACAAGTGACATTACTTTAAAAAATGCTTTCGTACGAAGGCTTGTTTTTAGTTAATAGTTCAAATGTCATGGCATTTGTACTTTTGCTTTTGGTAAACATAATTATTTTGCAATAAGCTGTATGTACTTTAACAAAATTTCAGTTTTTAATATATAAGAAAATTTTTACTGTTTTTCCTCATTTCTTTTAGCTATTCGTGCCGAAATATTTTAACAAGCGGTAAAACCTGGATCTCAGATTTTACTAAAAAGTATATAATACAAAAAATACAATGTGCGTGTCGCAAATATTGTCAAAAACATGATCCATTTTCATGAAATATTCCATAAACTTGAACACACTAAGTTTATAAACACACTAAGATACGAAAAGGGTGCCCAAGTACTGTGTCTGTAGTTCTAAGCTCACCAAAATTTGCCTCCCAGGCACATCCATCTCATTAACTCCTTCAACTCATTTTACATATTTGTGTAAACATGAGTACCTAGTATTGCATTGGGGGTCTTATATGTAAAATGAGTTCAAGGAGCCAATGAGATGGCTATGTCCGGGAGGCAAATTTCCGTTAGCTTAGAGCTATAGACACAGTATGTTTTATACATTTCTCTGCGAACAAAACGAGAAATCGTCAACAAGTCTTCGGATTATGTATTCAAGCAACATGAAATTGATATCAATAGCCTTAAGTTCTTGTTCAGCAATCAGCCTAAAATTTATAATTTATACCAATACAACATTCGAATAACCAAGAACATAAAAAAGTATACAAATTGTATTAAAAAGTGGAACTGTTAAAATATTTTTAAAAAACTTGTCCATGCTATAAACTATAAACTAGTTGAAAATGTGGACGTAACCCGACCAACACAAACTTTTCGAGTACCATGATCCACACGTTTGAAACTTCCTATACGATTTACATTTAACTGTGGCACAAAAAATGCCGGCGCCGCGCTGGCTACTGTGGCTCTACCGTTTCATGTGCAGCGTAGTAGAATTGATGCCGCATCAATTTACTTTCTATGAGCGTTCGCAACGCATGCTCATGGGCTATGAAAATTGACCGTGCTCTTTTAGCACCCGGTTTTTACAAAGCTGATTGTAACTATTGTAATACAAATGGAAACGGGAAAAAAATTCCTACCGAAAAAATGCGTTTTAGTTTACATTTACTACCCAGAAAAGCTAATTAACTAAAATTAACTAAAGAGAAATGTACCAAGCCATTGTACATTTTTAGAACGACAAAAATTATAAACGGCACAATTTATTCACTAATCGTAGCTAAAGGTTGCATGGATGATCACTCCACTTAAAAGTTTTGTTTTTTGTATTGTTAACTGATTACAAATCAGTCTACGAATGATTACAAATAATGTAATTTTGGTAGACCTTCAAGAGCGGCTATCGGTCAGCAACACATTCAGTTGCTTGAGTTCAACCAATTACGGTTAAAAAAATGGAAAACACAAATACGGATGTAAACAGAGAAAGAAAAAATATGTGCAAGTTCGTTGCGTGCTGCACGACATGTTTGAACTTCTGAGCTCGTTGAATGTATATCTCAGCAGTTCAAAATTTTGTCCGTTTGTGCGATTTTAAGTCGAAAATTTGAATGCTCGTAGCATGCACGTAGATATGAGCATAGCCTACTTGATATTACAGGCCGTCCGTCTTGCGATGGTGTGCGTGGTGACTCCACCTGGTGTTACTTGCAAATTGCTACTTGCCGCTTGGGGCGCCACAAGGCATACCATCGAAATATGGACTGTAATATCAAGTAGGCTATAATATGAGTCACCTCAGTACGAAATTTATCTTGTTGAACGCTTGCTACTAGCGGGCTCAAAATTGCAACGATTTCATTGCGCACGTGAGAACACATTTTGACGCTACGGAGTAGTATCAGTGTTAAAAGTCAGTATATATTTCCCAACTGCAATAAGTGTCTTATAAAACAAAGTGAACACTTAACAAATAAAATTTGCTGCTTAAAATATAAATATATTGTACAATAACAATCAAATGCAAGAATTTTGATTACAATAAATAATGCACTTCATAATTGTTCAACGCGACTTCATTCAGTTCAAAGTGAGCAAAGCCCTAAACACGCTGATGCCCATGCCCGTCTGAAACTTCAAAACTGTCAACCTCCGAATCCTGTACGCTGTCCTGTAGCCCATCGCGAGTGGGAGACACGACTTTCCCAAAACTTTCCCATCATTTTCCCTCCCAATTGTTGGACCACTGATTACACTTCCATGACCTCAACACCTTCACCCGAAACAAATTGAAGAGGACTGCAAGGAAGAGTAATCCAGTCCAAAACGCAGCAGCAACTGCAGTCCACGTTATACACAGGATCAATGTCGCCACACTCATACTGTCCGCGTATTTCAGTGTACAATAGGTTGCCATCACAACTAGCTTAGCCCAGCCGCTTTGGTGTAGTGGTTAGAGCTTTATCTCTAGTCACATTCACCATACCTATCAGGGGTTCAATACTCCTCGGCTGGGCAAAAATAAGAAAATATGGTAATTTATTCAGATTTGCTTTCAATGAATTCTCAGCTCTTTCAGTGAGCTTGTACTTA
>JAHZMW010004613.1:0-12673 GCA_027743745.1 Alloscopus bannaensis
CCCGAGCTCACATCTCTCTACATCCGGCGTCTTAGCCACTGGACTACGGAGGTAAATTGTATGGGGGAGAGTAAAAAACTCGGTGTTAGATATGATACCAGGACAGACAAACTC
The DNA here is from genome assembly GCA_027743745.1 of Alloscopus bannaensis. NCBI lineage: Eukaryota > Metazoa > Arthropoda > Collembola > Entomobryomorpha > Entomobryidae > Alloscopus > Alloscopus bannaensis. The sequence goes on from JAHZMW010004613.1 coordinate 115, forward strand.
CACGACAAAACTATACTAGAGAAAACGCAAAGAAAATTTAAAATTAATATTACTACTCCATGTGTGGTACATGCATTGATAGACTTAGATTGATAGATTTATACTTCCATCAGTTCTATTTAAAATGCATACAACGGACGGTCAAATTCAACCTAGTGACATGACATGACAAACCCAGGTATTCTTCCATAATTGGATTAGCAGAAAGTGTTTCCACATACATACAGCAGCCAATAATACGCCATTACACAACGTGATAACATATTAAACTTTGAGTTATACTTTAAAACACAGGGTGAAAATTTTTAGTGCTTATAATAATACTCCCAGTCACACGCTTGTAGTCACTCGACAATTAGAGCGATACATTCGAGCAACATAATTTATTGATATAATGAGCATATTAAAGCTGTATTCAGCGTGTACAGTGTTCTAAAATCTATTCACTAAAACTATAAGTTGAAATGGTTTTTCAAAAATAGTAGCACATCCAGTACGTCAAAGAAGCACTTGTGAGTTTGGTTGCAGGTATCCACTTGCTCATTTAACTCATTGTTAAACCAATCATGGTTTTCATGATCTTCCAAAGGCAGTGACCGCTTGTGTGAGTCACTGCTCGCATCATTTCCATGATATTGGGCACTGGAAACAAAGAACAACGCAATCTTTTTGTATGTCTCACACGTTACATACACACGTGATAAATGTACGTGATAAATTTGTGACTTACGGGTACAACATTCGCACAACTGCTCCGAGGACACCGTACTTTTGCGCGTGCGTATGAGCTTGACATACAGTTTTCTCGAGACACGATGTCCAATGCAGTCCTATCTTATCGGCAATTTTATCGTTCAACATCCATCTCACTTTGTTTTCGCTCAATATGTTAGAACCTTGAAAGGACCTTGCAATTCCGAGTGGTTCCAGGTACGTAACCACTGTAGGAATAGCAATCGTAGATATCCAGGCAATGGCAAAAAATAATCCGAAATATGCCTGAAATTCGCAACAAAAAGTAATGACGACACAGTCGTTGCATGTTTGTGAAGAGACGAAGGGGAAAATGAACAGTTATGATAGTCTTTCAGTTGTAAAATTGGTTGCGACATAGTATTAAGTATACCTGCATTGCAAGATGGTCAATTGAGCCATCCTCGGTGTGCGAGTGCATATACATGTGAGCTCCAGGCACAATAAAATTCATGGTCGTATTAAATATCCTTTCTCCGAGAAGATCATCAAGCACTTTGGTGGCAGGTAACTGTCTCCTAGGTCGTAGGCGACCTTCTGTTTTTCGTAGTTCCACATTTCCCAACTTGTTTCTGAGGTCTACTTTTTGAAGTATGTTTTGACTAGCCACCTTGCTACAGTCTGATGTGCAATCATTAATTCCCGTCGCCGTTACAGGAAGCTTGTCAATAGCAAAGTAGATTAAACTAAAGCAAAAAATGCTGAGTTTATGCATTTTAAAATTACGATTACACAACCGTTGTTATTTGTATGTGGTCAGCACTCAACGTCAGCACACTGGAATGAAATCAAATGTACCTGCATGAGTAGTCAAACTGAATGGAAATGTATAATCGGCACCCCCAAATTGATTTATCGACTGAAGTACGTCAAATGACATTTGGCATTAGTTGTTTTCGCTGATTCGTTGAACGAAGGAAGCTTGGGGCGCTGTCAGTTTATGAACAAAATTAGCGTATAACGGGTTTATTTTTAGCACATATTTGGGCTCAATATTGAGAATTGTTGTACAGCGGCTACGAATCGATCGCTATATATATTTTGCTTTATGATTGTAGACATATTCCAATTATTACAGTTAACTCAAGAAAGAATGTTAGTTTCTTGTGCATATAGCGTCGAGTTTGTGGCTACAGATGTAAATTACACAATTATTTTTTATGAACCACTTATGAATGCATTTTGACATGATGCATTCCCATTCCCGCCTAGATGATGATGCGAATTGCGACTGATAATGTTCCGCTTTGTATTAATAGACGCATGGTCCTTACATTGGAAATGCATGTACTTGTCAGAGTTTTATTTGTATTAATTCTTTTGTGTATAGCTCTCGAAGCGTAGTGAGAGCAGTGACATATTATTTTAGATAACTTACAGGAAAAGTTTTTTATAATATACAAATGTAAATATTAGTGGTATCCGCTGATTGCAATACCATTGTCAATTGTCGCCACAGCTTTACCCTATAAACACCGCTACTAAGCCTATGATCTTATCCGAGGCGGTTCAGGTACAATACGTACGGTGGTATCTCTACCGGTGGTTCCAGTGCTTCGTGAATTTCTGGACGTTCTTCGAGAGTCCGAAGGCATATTTTCTAATGACGAAGATCTAGACTGAGGTTCCTCCTCGGTATCTCCTCCAGAGAGACAGGTTGAGTAAATTAGAGCTAACAGGTTAATAATCCAGATGTGGACGAGCACGAATAGGTTCACTGTTGTAACAGTTAATAGCACTTGATGGTAGAGCACGTCTCTTATCATATGAATTCCGATGTAGGAAACGGAAACCGACAGGAGAATTACGACAATGAAATTTACTCCAAGCCAGACCACGTCCACGGACGTGCCTTTCTATTTGGGATTAATTGAAACAAACATGTTTACAGACAAACACGGTAAAGGTTCAAGTTGGATTCCAGAAGTTCACCTACCCACATAACTGCCGCGAATGAAGTAAAAAGTTCAAGAATCCCAGCCACCACACCTAGAATCGCTGTCATTTGTAGCATTCCCAAAACATCTAGAATGTCCTTCCGTAGCATGTCTTTCATTCTTATAAAGTATGACAAAGCTTGGTCATACGTCATCTCCTGCAAGACGGATTTCGGAATACTATTCCCTGAAAGGAAGATGGTAAGCTCCTCATGCTCTTGAATTTTGTACAGCGTCCAGGCATCCAAAGATATTTGCACAATGGCCAAAACCTGAAAAAATTCAACAATTGAGCGAGCGACCCGTGAATTTACAAGTTTCTTAACAATTGAAACGCGACCGCAAGATACAAATGACTAACTTACCATTACGCAAGAAGCTGCAATTGCCTTTTGATGATTGTTGAGAAGATTGAAAAACATTTTCAGGAGCGTGACATGAAGCACTCGTTGCATTAGTAAATGTCGAATGTTACGTGTCGTAAGGGTTACGAGTTGAAAGCAGTTGCATTTCCTTCCTTCTATAAATATGAAGCGCAAAACACGAGTGGTACTTCCTGGTTTGATTAAGGAAGCTTACTACACATAGTTCCCAGAACATTGAGGCAGTGTCAGACTCCAGCTTCAGCGTGTAAAAGGTTAATTGTCTCGTGTGAGCAATTTTTGTGGTTCATTGTGAGCTGCTGAGTTAAATGGAAGTTTATGTAATACGAATCACTCCTGTTGTGGTCATACAAGCTCAGACACAAATGAGACTGAGTGCAGTCCGTGTGACACTATTAATGATTAGAGTATCAATAATGACACCCATCATATTGCTTTTCTTCTGATGTTTCATTTACGGACTGACAATGAAAAAGCCCTAAAACATCAAAGCCTAGAGGTCACATGCGCTAGGTCAGACACGTTGTCACGATTGGTCATGTCAAAGTAGTGATACGGAGAATAGCCAAAAATTCGGAAGTCGGGCTCATATAAGTCGTACAATTGCTCCATATCTTTGGGTGATAATTGAGAAAAGTAGAATGACTCATTTCTGTTTGGCTCGTTTCGTCCACTTGGGTTGTTCCAGCGAACCCACACGTCCTCCACTTCCTTTTTCTGTGGATCTGACGGCGTGAGCTGCAAGTGCTCCAGAACTTTTTGCTTGTCGTCATCCAGAGTTTCCACTTTGAGAATAAAGTCAAATGTTCGTTGACATGGATTGCAGTCTAAAAACATTGGCCTCCAGTGCTCGTCTAGCTTCCGTGGGTCTGTGGATAGGACGTAATGAACGAATTCCTCGAACGTTGGGATCTACACACAACAGCAATAGTCAGGGCAAGCAAAACTTGCATTACAACACTCTGCTCCTACTAACTGCGAAATTTGCACAGAATGAAGTTGTACACAGTGTCATGGTATGAACGTAATTTTCCGGAAACAGCCTCGTAATATGTATAATAGTACCTTGACTAAGGAGTCCCTGCCTTTGGCATATGGCACTGCTGCTCCGATGCCTGATTTTCTAAACCTGGAAATAATTTTTGCGCTGTACTTTTTGTAGTAATACATCCGACCATTCACTCGCTCAATTTTATCCCTGTACGCAGACAGCAAGCGTTTGAATGGGTGACGAACGACAACCATGCTATATCTAGTCACACGGATCGATTTATCGTATATTCTTGGGGTTAAAAGTCGGAATGTCTTTGCTAGTTCCATGAAACCTAATTTTCCGTGTTTGATCTGAGCTTCGGTGTAGTTAGTTAGAGCATGGCTTAATTTAGTGAAGACTGCCAGCCACGGTGTTGATGCCGCCTTGAAAATGGGACACCATTTAAGCTCGACCACTCTGCAATATCACAAAGAGTGCAGTAGATTGTATCATACTATTAGCACACGACCATAATATTCTTTGCCAATGTGGTTAGCAAGAGAGTGTTTTGCTTGCATTACATACTACAAGACATTTTTCTCTCTTCTACAAGGTGCTTATGTACATGTAGCCATACTTTGATTCTGCAGGGTTTGTTGTAGATTTAACGATGCGATGAAAGTAAATCATTCTGTTTTTCTTTAATCCAGCCGTTTGAAAATACTTTGGCATTTTGTGAACCGTGCCACGGTATTTAATGAGGTGAATTAGATTTTTGTCGAAAACTGCACTCTGCACAAGTCGTCCCAACGGGACGGTTTCGTTTTTGGAAAACTTTCCTGAGCCATCATCATTAGGAAATGTTTCTCGGTATAATTCTGTATTGAGCATGTCTGCACAAACTTTTGCCGCTTCCTCTTTCCGCTCTTCGAATATCTGAAAAAGGAAGAAACTTTTTACATGCTTCAATATGTACAAGTATCTTACCAAGCTTGATATATGTTGCGGTCTCTTAAATTGTGTTTGTACACAAACAAACTCTTCTTACGAGATCTGTGACCAGCTTGCCATTGTCTTCGTCTTCGTCGTGAAGCTCCTGAGGTTGTGGAATGAAAACGGTTGTCGGTGGGAAAAGAGTAGATGTTGGTGGAAGAAGGGAAGGCGCTAAAACACCTGGTACAGGTCTACTTTCACCTAGATTTGTTTTTCTCGATGGATAAATGTCAACCGAAGAAATTAAGGTTGCGTTTAATCGCTCAATTACTACTTCGTCACGCTCATGTTCACTGGACTTACAACGCGTGAATTTGGTAATGAAAGCAAAGCTTCCAAACTGAGAACACTCACCCAAAACTGCCAAAACGAGAAAAGACGACGTGCACAAGAGCACAATCCCTATGATGAAATTTCGCACGTTGTGATTCCTAATGGCCCATCGTATCCGTCTGATTTGTTTGCGCATGATAATCGAATAAATTACAATTTTTAATTTGTGACTTTACTCATGACGCCTAATAAGAAATGGCTCAAGTCACTTAAATGCTCGTCTACAGTTTTCTATTAATCTACGCTGTCACTAATGTCTAACGCAGCGCGTCTGAAGAGTCCAAAGTTGCTTTCACCAATAATAAAACGACCTTCTTTCCTTTGGCTTTACAAAAAAGTCTCACTAAAAATTAACCAAGTATTCCTTTTCTAGCCAGCTTATACTTGGGTGTTTTGCTCACGACGAACGAAACCAAGTGTGAACTACTGTGTTCTCTGTAATGATTTCCAAAGCCAACAAAATGACTCCATATTCTTTTCCCGTTATAATGATGGAAGTAAAATGAAAATAAGAAAGCGTCCATCTACCACGCTGTCCTCGAACACAATGGAAGAAAGTACGTGTACGGGCCGAGGAGTTGATGAATATTAAAAAGAACCCGGATTTACTTCATATAGCTGCTACAACTGCATAGTCAACTGCCCTGTCTTGCCATTTTCATTGCTGTCGGTGAGCTACCATAACAAAGTCAACGTCAACACATACCTTTCCTAAAAGGCAGGAGAATTCCTTGTGTATGGGATATGACAAGCAGGAACTTACGTTTCTACCTCCGTTCCGGTTGTTTAGAGCTAAACCCAACACACATAATAAGTGCTTACATGTGCGAACCCTGACAGGTCTTTCGTGTGTGTGGAGAAAAAGCCAGCAGCATGCGATTATACTTTTGTGCAATAATGGGCACATAACCTGACAAAATTCCATTTTCATTCCCAATGGAGAGAGACGCGTGCAGAGTAAAAAAAACACCCAGCGACCTGGTGTTAAAAAACCGTTTACCTGCAAATTACACTTTACGCTGCCCTATATAATACATCTTCAGTTTTATTTTTCTATGGTATATACATGAATATGTACTTTGTTTTGTCTCAATCCACACATTTCCTCCTTGATTTGGTTATTTTGTTAATGTATATATTTGCGCTTTAATGGTCCACATTTATAAGTGGGGGTGAATGTCGCTTTGCATACCGCTTTTTATTTATTTAACTGCTCGCTGTCATTGTCTATTTGGTTCTCACTTGGCACATCGTGTGAAAGAAGCGAACGAAATTTATACCGCTTACGCAGTGGCACCATTGCAGCATTTCTGCGAGAGTGAGCTTACGAAGCTTACACGTACATAATTCGCAACTCCATGAATAGTTAATTTGTGGTCATGTTAAGGTTTCATTTGTTAGAAAAGACTGTGGAGTGTGCGAGAGCGAAAGAAACTGAGTGAAAGCGGTGGTAATATAAAAATGTTCTCTTTCAACTGAACACGATTAAATGAGTCACTTTATCTTGTGTACTCTATTTCAGCCTAGAATTTAGTGTAAGTTATTATAACACACAGTGCAAATACACATGATACAATTTACAGCATTTGTGCTGGCTTAGCTTTTTCCTATTAGCTCTAAGCTGGCCGCTTTAGAGTATAATAATTACGCGGCGAGCATATTTAGGATAAGCAAAATCAAACATTCCGCAAGACATTCTTACTGCATCATCCAAGTATGTATGTATTAGGATTGAACTGGTATGGCTAATGTAACTCGCTTGAAGTAAAAGACGGTGAATAAAAGATGTAAAAAATACATCTTTAAGTAGTTACGACAAAAATGTCTGTTATTGCCCTTTATCCTACCAACGTACAGCTTTCTTCTTCAGTAAGGTTTTAAGCATACCACGTCGGAAACTAATGCAAAGCTTTCCCTTTGCATCAACACCAGAAAACCCTGACATTTCTTCACGATTTTCCAGAGCAAATTTAGTCTTCACGCGCTTTCACCTGAGAAGACGTATAAACGTACTTGTATCTGGAGCATGACTCTTCGCTCGAGGAAGTCAATTCAAGCTAACCTATGCAATGAATATTTTTCATCCTTCTTCCACGGAGTTTTGTATGCGTTCATGACTACAATACTACAATACACTTGCTACACAATGACAGCACAGACAAAGCAGAGTTGTCATATTGCAGTCTTAATAAAAACTGTATACATACATATATGCGAGGTTCACGATTCCTTATCTAAGCGAGATTGCTGGAACGCTCAGATGATTCCGTTTAGTCAGAACGGAAATTACTTCTTGTTTCATTCTCCGTGTGATGGAAATCACAAATCTTATTAAATGAAAAACATACAAGTGATTCTTTCACTGCAAAGCTCCTTCAGGCTTTTCTCCTTATAATTTCATTAAAAACACGTTCCCTGATATTTACAATCGATCAAGACGATATGAGCAGCGGAAGCAAAAAAGCACTCAATTTTGAGCATAATTTCTAAACTCAATTAAGTACGTACATGAAAAATTATACAACAAAATGTGCACAGATAAATACAAAGTTCTTCCCAGTTTACAAATGTCAGCATATATGTTACTTGTACAACAACAACAACGTGTGTGGTCTGCGGGGCTACGTGAGATTTTCCAATACCCCTGTGCATGTTATGCTGTATAATAACAGACACAAGTCGCTACACGCACAGGAAACAAAGTGCACGCATCAGCGGCATCTGTGCAACTCACGTGAAGCTATAGCTAAGCGCACCGCTTTTGAATCTCACTTTTCACACTGTGCTGGCCTTGTAGCAGAAGAGAGCATGCCGCACATCATCAATGGGATTGCAGACCATTGCATTGGCCGGAAAGTGTTTTTGCAGAATTCAACAATTCAACTTTTTTAATTGGACAGCTAATTAAACATCCAGATAACAGCGCCTGAGGAGAGAACAAAATGGTAAGTGTATTTGTTGAAATTGATTGTTTTTCTTTTAAAAGTTAAAAGATCATAGATGAGGTGTTGTAACGGAGGAGTGGGCTGGAACTATATTGTGCTGTTTCAATTTTATTATTGATGTATATCGCAATCAGTATTTAACCGGATTGGACGTGGGCGAAACTGATGGATATTTTTGAAATTGTAATGTTAATGGAAAGTACTAATTGAGGATTCTTTTATTTTGTTTTGATTTACTGGAATTATGATACACATGTGTATTGTGTACTGATGATGGTGAATTTTGTTGTTCTTAACAGGTACAACGCCAAGAGACGCCACTGGAGGAGGACTAAGCTGAAGTTGTAAACAGTTTCACTTACATAATTCAATTGTTAAGATGGTTGAATTGTAAAATAAACGTGGCTGAATGTTATTTTGACCAGTGAGTGAACAAAGGTGTTTAATTACGGGCGATTTCTAGAGTAGTCTCTGCAATTTTTTTCGAACAATAAAAGTTATGAGTCTAGTGCTTGACTTGGCTGCACACATAGTACACAAAATGAGTAGGAAGCAGTGTTCAGTTTCAGGATGCATTCATATAGTGTATAGTGTCGCGTCGCCAGTCCGACCGAGAATTCAGCGGTGAAAGCATATTATGTAGCCTCTCTTTAAGCGTCAGTCAAAAGCCAAGCTGATTCAAGGTGAACCGAATGGACGGGCATTGGCAACTGTAATGCATTCATGAAGATTATGTGGCATTCGAAATATATTTTTGGAATCCACATTCCCAACGTTGTATGGCTCATCATGTGATGTGACTGCTTCCACGAGGATTTTTCTAACTGAGCTTTTGCCCACATCTGAATTTCACTTCCTCAATAAAAAGGATGCGTCAAAGTGCATAATTTTATGATTATTTTTTCAGTAGTTTCTCATGTGGACTTGAACAAAGCAGATTCCTTGCAACAATTCTCCTCATTTTCGTCGTCCATGCACCAAGATCAGTGCTGAGTTTTCCCATATAGGTTTTTTTTAAAAAATCGTATTCATCATTTTGCCACAAATTCTGCATTTAGGAAGCAGCGACTGTTCTGGTGTTCTGAAGCAAGGACACGCACAGGTTGATATAAAGCAATTGCCGTTTCGTCAAAAATCTCTTCTCTCTGGTCTACATTTGGTGAAAATCATCGCTGTTTGGACTTGTTCCAGCAGACATCTTGTGGCTTGTTTTCTTCTTGGAAGAGATAACGTGTTCACAGCCCAAAGTTTTCAACATTCAGCTTACACATTTGATCGAAACAGGAAGCACAGTGACTTGTCGAAAGCGAATCCACAAACCTACGGCTTCATTGTCCCGGTAGTTTTGTGAGACATTGTTGGTTGCTACATCTCAATGCAGCGTTTGGAGCGGGACTTTTCACCAGAACGACCTGGCGACGAGTTGAGGGCCCTGAATAGGGGGGACGATGGTGTTCAAACAATCCGATTTTTGGACGTTCCAGAGAAGCATGGACTTTCCAACGCATCGTCCTCATCGGACTTCATGAGGGAGGATACGTACCCAATTTATCATCAAGGACAAACCACCAGACAATACGTAAGTGAATCGGCAATTATTAAGCGCGGTAGATGAGGTAGGCAGACAATCGTTCCATTACCACTTGAGTGTGACAAAGAGCTGCTCCTATATCCTTTAAATCGTCATAAAACTGTAATAGTGGATTGTCGTGGAATATCTGTCTTGTATAGGAGAGTACCAATTAAATCTGATGATCGCACTTAAGCGTTGGAAATATTCGTTCATCTTTATGACAAATTCGTACTCATAATCATTGTGTATTCGGTTGATTATCTGAAACTACCACAATTTTTACTAGAACCTGGTTGATTATTGATACAGCAGGAAATTATTTAAGAAACTTGATACAACATACATCCTTGCTATTAATGTATCGGTGCGCGCCGTCTTTTACAGATTACACGGATTTCATCGTAAAACTATCATAAAATCTCTTAAATGAATATAACAGGCAAATCGCCTATTCTTTGTAACAAGACGCACAAAATAATACAGATAAAACTGCGCATAATAAAATGATCTTATTCAAGTATTTCAAACGCATATAGTATGAGAGTCAGTTTTCTGCGAGCTTCTTAGGATTCGCTACCAACTAAATGCTGATTCCGTTTTAAAAAGAACCTTTGATGACTGGCAAAAAATTGCATTATGAAGCGATGTATTTACGACAGAAATGAGTAGTAGTAGTTTCATGTGTCTGATAGTCATCTCATGATTTTGGCTAACCTTTCAAGATTCACTGTATACAGCAAGCATATTATGCAGAAATGCACACTGAGTACGCTCGGCAATCTTATTGGTCAAAATGAAAGGATGGTCCCAGATTTTGTCGTCAGCTCATATCCAAGCTTGTGTAAATCACCGCATGAGGAGCACAACCACGATTTTAATATTTGCCAAATTGCATATTATAGTTTTTCTCACCATATGCATCCATGAGTCAGGATTTTTTGCGATGCTGGGTACGGTTTGGTTTATAATAAGAGGAAATGCAAAAATGCACCAACTTGTCTGTATAGTAAATGTTAACCTATGCCATTTTTGTCAATGTATCCAAGTACAAATGCATAGTTGAAATATCTCGGTTAACATAGCATAAGTATTCTCTTTATGAACATGCTTATTTTCCTGTTCATAGAATAATGTTTTTAATAGATAGATAGATAGTGTATCTATTAAACCATTATTCTATGACTCCTGTTAAGAAACATAGCGACAACTCCAATGACATCATTTACTCCACTGACATCTGAAGTTCGGTAAATACTTGAGGTCAAAGTGCATTTGAACTAAATAGATGTGTTTGTCAAGAGGCACAAAGAGCTCAAGAAAGATGATATAAAGCGTATTTCAGCAGCTTTTCCTGTTCTCCGTTTGTTTTGTTCTTACAGAGTGTGGCGTTGTTAATTTCCGCTTACTCAAATCAAATTTGCTTTAAGAGTGAGAAGTGCTGGGAGAAAACCAAACCAGTTTTAGATTCCTTGTTTCATTAGCTTTCAGCTGACAGGTGTAAAATCTTCCAATTGGCTGAAATGCCTAAGAAATTTCCGGTGGAAGTGGACAAACTTATTTTGGGGTTTTCCAGTCAAGGGATGACCCCAAAGGAGGTCAAAGGAGCACTGGAGAATTTAGGTCATAATGTCACAACAAGGACAATCTACAATGTCACCAGATCCGTAGGTGAACGGCGACAGGCAAGACTAGTGGGATTATCTACACCACCTAAACCTCAACCTCGTTCAAAGCGGACCAAGGCGCTGATTCGGAAGGTCGACCTCTTGACATCTAAGGAAAATCCTCCAAGCGTCCGAACTATGTCAAAACGGTGCGGGGCATCTGTACGGACCATTCGTCGTGCAATACACGAGGATCTAGCAAAAAAAGTTCATCGGAAGCGTCAAGTACACGTCCTAGGTGAAAGCCACCGCGCCAACCGGAAGCTCAACTGCCGGAAGCTGTACGAGGACCACTTAGCTGGAGGAAAGTCGGAATACGTGGTCACATTAGACGAGGCATTGTTCTTCTTAGACGATTGTAACGGAACACGAAAAATATGCTACACCAAAACAAGTTCTGAGGTCGAGAAGTTCGTGGTACCAAAGCACGAAAGGTTTAGTGAACGCTTTATGATCGTTGGGGCAATGAGTGGTCGTGGAGTCTTGCCTCTTATCAAGGTGCCTCCCAAAGTTAAAATCTCAGCGAAGTACTATGTGGACCATGTCCTCAAGCCGTTACTAGAAGTCCATGTCCCAGCACTCTACCAGGAGGACACTCATAAGGTGTACGTCCACCACGATGCGGCATCTTCGCATACAGCAAAGTTCACCAGCGATTATGCAGAAGAGCTGAAGAAGAAATATGGAATCACCATCATCAAAAAAGAGGACATCCCTGTCAAAAGTCCAGACGCCAGTCCTATGGACTTCTTCGGATTTGGTTACCTGAAACAAAAACTTTTTCAGAGGAAGGCTAAAACGATCGAGGGTGTCTGGAAAGCTGTCCAACAAGAATGGAACAAAGTTACTCCAGAAATGGCGTCAAATGTGATGGAGTCGTGGAAAAAGCGATGTCGAGCAATAAGATTAAGCGATGGAGATCCCGTGGAGCAAACCAAAGCTATTCATAATCGTAAAGTATCTTTGTAATTATATTTTTAAGAAGAAGAAAATAACAACGCCACA
>JAHZMW010004614.1:0-12749 GCA_027743745.1 Alloscopus bannaensis
GGGGGGGGAGGGGGAATTAGGAGGAATCATATCATAATTGTATATAATGTGTCTTTCAAAGTGTGTTGGATTAGATTGGGCAGGTGCAGGTGTGGTGGTTTATACGGTTGCCAACAATGCGAAGGAGTGACTCAAGAAGAGCTGGAAGTATGTCATTTGATATACAATATATTGTGGTGTACAACAAAAGGAGAGAGCTCAAACGAATACACACACCAACCAACCAATACTTTGCTAACAATAATTGAGCCGTTTGTTGAGCGGATTACAAATAGTTCACGGTTTCTATAATACACTACAACACGAAACTGAAATCATAACAGAATCTCTAAGTAATATAATAATAATGATATGAGGTGCTTCGTTACACGAATGACAAACTACACAATTTAATAATGTATACAACAACATGTAATAAGTATACAGCAGCGAAAAGGATTACATAACAACCCACGTACGATATATAATAATATATATATTTAAGAGAGAGAGAAAGAGAGAAGCCTCACAATGAGTGTCTCCCAGCGGTGGTGGTGGTGGTGGTAGTGGCACTAAAGATTACTATATTGTTAAGTACATAATTCTGTCAGGATTGCACCCGTAGATGACTTATTCTGTGTGTGAAACAATCGGGTATTACGCGGTTCGCTGTTTGACACGTTCAGCGACTCATCACTGATACCACGAGAATAAAACCCTATTGAGATCGGAGGATTGACCGACCTACGCAGTGTTCGAAGGGAATTCTGCTCAGAGTACATCTCTCGACGTTTGACGAACTTGACTGGTGAAGACGCTGATGAGACGTGTCGCCTACAGCAAAAGAGTTTCGGAGAGGAAGCATAAAACCTGGGAACATCTCGCCAAACATAGTTTCCGGGGCTGAGGTTGTTCCCCCAGTACTTTCCCTTTCACACAACTTCCGGGACAACACCCACAAAGCCTTAAGCGGCGGCGGAAATGGTGGTCTTTCTAAGTAGTAACCAATGCGTGCGTGTCACAAACATGTCAAATTTTGAAGGAAGTTTGGAGGTTTTACACACAAACCCTCTCGAAGAACGGAGATGAACAGGAGAGAATATACTGTAGCTTTTTCTGAGAGGAGAAATCAAAAGTAACTGTAAGAATTGACTGAGAATGACGTCCGTGTCTCCAAAACCCCCCGAAATCCCCATTCTAGCTAATTCTACAGCGACAGAGTGAAAATCTGTTCAAAAGTAGTAATCTTGTGAGATGTGTGGTGAAAGCAAAAGTAGGAGAGTGTGTCAGTCAGCACGACATCTCCCCTCTAAAAAATGTTGATTACAGAAGTTTTCCACGAAACCCAAAAAGAAACATGGTGATCGTCCGCGCAAAAATATTGTGAGAAGCAAAATTGTAATTTTCATTCAGCCACTGTATTGAGAGCAGCATGAGTTTTTGAGTTGTTAATTGATCAAGTGTGTTTGTGGACACCATGCAATGTGTAGCAGACTTTGAGCATTCAAATTTGTTTTAGTATGTCAATCACATTGACAGCCAGAGAGGGAAAGTGTTATCGCACTGCCACAATCGCAATCGACTCTCGCTTAACATTCATCATAATAATATGATGCTTCCGTTCATCTGTACATGTACAAAAAAGAACATTGTTTCTCTGCAACGGAGAGACTCCTAAAAATATGTATACCTCGGTAAATGTTTGTATGTAACAACCAGCACACATACACAGAGAAAACATACTCCGACAGAGAAAGTTGAGTATAGTATGTATGAAAGCTCTATAATATATGGTAACAATAAAAGCATATGAGTTGATTTAGCATGAGAATGATTATATATAAATAGATACATCAATAATGTCATTACACACTAGATAATATTGTTTTCGTACATAACTGTCGAGAGAGTATATATGGGTGACAATCAAGAAACACCAAGAGAGTTATATAGATACAAGTTTGAAGGGGAACGTCTCGTGGATAGGGACTTGATAAAAATCGACCATTCTAAAAAAAATTGCGAGGTTCTCACGTGGCTCACAAAACACCAGAGTTTTTCCACCAAGTACATATGCAAACTTTGCTGTAGCAAGAAAGACGTACGTACACACACATACATTAAAGAGAGAGATATAGAGAATATAGAGAAATATTCAGAGATACATATCTAGAGTAGAGAAAGAGATATTTAATAAAGGGGGGTAGACAGAGAGATAAACAAGTGACAGAAACGAATATCAAGAACACACATAATACATCATACAATAATATATAGATACATGTGTGGAAAACGAGCGTGTAGAAGTACATAGGAAAGAAAAAGGGGAGGGAGTAAAGAAATTTATACAGTGTACACAATAGAGTATATAAAAAGTGGTGGAGAAAGTTAACTACGCTTGAGTGTGTGTCTGAGAGAGAGAGAGAGAAAAAGGGAAAACAAAATGATTACTAAAAGTAGCTCTGAACTTGCTGTACACAAGACTTTCTCCTTAATACACGGAACAATATGTATGCACACAACATTATGGTTCTTTTTGTTCTCTTTTTACATTTTTACTGTTGATTGACTTCTTTCGCGAGACAACAGAAAAACAAGAGACAGAGAGAAGACACGTCGAACACTACAACAGTGATGTTCAAATTCTACTGAAAGAGAGAGAGTTGCGAAGTACTCAACAATGTGTGGTGATGCATTATAAGACAAAGATACACCGACTGGAATATTCTATCGGGATAAATCAGCTACTCTACTTCTATCACACACACTAAACGACTACACTAGAGCTCTGTGATGCAACGTCCCTACTCCACGCCACATGAGTGTGAGACAGAGAAAGGGGAAATAAAACCTTATCTCGTATTATCCCTGCGGCTTTGTAGATCCCAAGAAACATGTCGACAGTAATGTTTCTCCCATCAAATCACATCCCACTTAGTTCCTAACAGATACGTTGTACGTAGGTCGTGAAGACATCATGCAACAATGAGGCAGTGTGAGATCATTTTGCTGAGAGCTAACAATGGAGCAATTTTTTAAAAATTTTCGATTTAGAAAAGCACCGGAAACTCAACTGTTGTTGAAGATGAGGATGTCATACTTTTCGCGACATTTCTTAAGCTCAAACGAAGAGATTTGAAAACATTTCCGTTTTAAAATCCTTTCCATCATCCCCTGTGAAACCCTAGCCTTTGCTCTTACAGTCAAATGTCACAAACATTTTAATCCAAATGGCTTGCCGTAGGTGGTCAACTGTGGGAATTCCATGCCATTTGTGTAAAAAGCCTAATCTGCTCTGCTTTCCTTCGCTATAAACGCCCTCTTGACCTTTCCCCAAGCCAATGGACAGACAAGCTCGCAGGAAAAATTTGAAATGCGTTTGATTTTGAAAAATGTGACTTGCTCAACAAGCCCTTCTTCCCTTTAATTTAGCAACCGAATGTTGCACACATTCAACCACTGAAAACCAGTGCAAAAGCAACTACGCACAGAATTTACTTTTACCCCGAGAGGTGCTACTGTGGGGACATCTTTCCACAACAATTTTTTAAACTCTGAATGTATGTGTGTGTAATAATGTACGGTACAAATGTGTGGGTGCACTGCATTGAAAGGTAGTCACCTTTTAAAAATTTATGCTAATTTTTTGGTCACTAAACAAGGAGAATTTCTACAATTCATGGCAACCGAGAGAGAAGCTCAAGTTTAGACAGATTCTACAAGAAGTCACAGAGAGTACAAGTGGGTACCATCAACTACTACCAGTAAAGATACGTACAACGCTACTAAAACACAAACAAAGGGGAGACGTAATGTCCAAGTTTGGAGTACGTTTGTTGTAAGAGGGCAGCTTTCTCAGACGCTAATACGAAATCTAATAATTCTAATAATAGCGACAGAACGCTATCCAGACCTCTTCCCTTTCTACCTCAATGCTATCCCAAGAAATGATAAAAATGTGCGTTCACATTTCCCTCAAAGTGGAATAAAATGGAATTGGGATAGAGAGAGGGAGAGCAAGTTTCATTTCGTTCTTCTTCCCAGTTTGTTCGATCTCCTCTAATAATATTATTGTTGTTTATAGGAGGAGGACGGGTTTTCTGTCAGTTACGAAGGTAGACAGAAACAATCAAGGAGTCTCAAAGTTGTTTGTCTTGGGTGAGTGACACCAATTTAATAAAACATGGCGGACTACGGTTTCGCGGAATTTCCTTTCCCCCTGCCTTCTTCGTATCCCCCGTCGTTTCCCCGGGATTCCCTCTCGTCTTGTCTTATTATTACATTTTCGTGGTAAACAGTTCCACTTATTATTGTCCCGTCGAAAAACGACGATCGTTTCAACTCGAATCCGCTTTGACAGCCTCAGTTATATTTAATTAGTCAATAACAGAGCGAACAGCACACGCTCCCCTGTACGACACGAGTAATAAAAGGGGAAATTCGTTTGTGCATTCATTACGCACAAAATTGGTGAAACCATCATGATGCATACAGCAATAACAACGACAGAGAGAGGATATTTTTATTAGCTCCAAAAAAGGGTTTCTTCGAAACTATTCTGACGTTCCTCGAGAACGAGAGATAGAGCAAAAAATGGAAGAAAGGACAGGAAAAAATACATTCGGATTTGAGCGTGAAACCCTGTATATTTTCCTATGTTTTAAAAGCGTCACCCATTTACGTTGGTCCAATTTTTGTACGGTATACTACGTCAAAACTCTGCCTATTTTAAGTGGAACAAGACAAAGGGACATCCAATCTACATAATACCTTTCTCCTCAATGACAATGCGGTGTTCACCTCGAAAAATTCGGAGTGAACGGGAAATTTCACAAATGGATACAGTTTACAACAGGAAAACACAACTACTAGTTTACTATCTGCGTCTACGCACACTTTGCTAAATAATTACCTTACAACCGCCATCACGTCATGTTCGCTTGTGCCGTCCAAGACAATCGACAATTCATACTGATGAGATGCACACTACAACAATATAATAATAACGGTCTCGACACTACGCAATCCTTCCAAGTCAACTCTACACTCACTCCATTTTATTTTTTGTATACGAAACACGACGAGAGCAGCGAGAGAGAGAGAGAGAGAGAGAGAGAGAGAGAGTGCATTATTCGCAACCACCAATTCGAGAGACTACGAGTTTTTTTCTGTACGTTGTTGAGTTGTACGAGAGACAATGTTGAGAAAATCTGAGTCAAAAACGGTCAACGGTAGAGTTCTCCTTGTTACCACAAACGGAGTTTAGGTTTGTTTAGTATGCACTACGCAGTAGAGTACTGTTTTAAAGGCACCGTGCTTGTCAAGTGTGAGGATACAATAATACACAGCCAAGTAGTAGTAATTGAGTAAAAGAGTGAAGAAAGGAGAGAGAGAAAGACGACAGACTTATATATCACTGTCAAAACTTATAAAGAAACGATATAATATACAATAGAGAGAGAGAGAGAGAGAGAGAGTACTGGCAGACTTGAAATCAGATGGACTTGACACATTCATGATTATGACAGACACAATACTCAACGGCAAAAAATGAAGGAATAATAATGAATGATACAAAGTAGTCAATTATTAATTCGTTCTCAATTCTCACATGATGAGCATGAAAAGCCACTTCTCCGTCTGTCATAATTGAGGAAAAGAGAACACAAGTCAGACTGATTTCGGAGCCAAAATCTTTGCTTTTTTGAAGCAGCCGTGTGTGTGTGTGGGTACAACGAAATAAAAGTGAAAACCGTTTCTCAAATATCATCATCACCCTTGGATAATCAGTTACGCATCGTTACAGAACGAACAACAGTGTGACAAAAGTGAGATCACAAAGCCATAATATTATTTTTCAAACGAGGAGGGTGGAGATAACTCAAACATTTGTCAAAAACACAGGGCCCTCTCGGATGAATTGTTAAGAAAAACTGCATATAAAATCAATAGGTTTCCATTAGGTCGTGCAATATGTACAAACTCAAGTGGATTACAGTTGTAGGAAAAGAAAGTGGAGTAAAGACAAAGAAAGAGACAACGAGAGCAGTAGTACACCGCACAAACAGAAGAGGAGAGAGAGTACTGTAAAGTGTGAGTACATTTTTTTGCTCGATTCCATAAGAACAGAAGAAGAGTTGTTAGTAATGTAAGTTAACTCATCCTCATCAGCAATAAATTATGTTAATTGGGAAACTCAGGGACAATTGATTTCTTCCATTATCAGTTTTGCAACATTCATGAAAGAAAGGAAGAACGGTTTTAAAAAAACAAATAACTTGTAGAACGGAACAAAGACGATGACCATCAATAAATTATGATGCAGTATTATTGATATACTGACTATAGAATATGAAAGAGATATTATTATTATTACTATATCAATCGAAATACATAGAGATCGTTATGGCTATAATAATAGTAATAATAATAATAATAATAATATGCGGTGGCCATTTGTAGTAAGTCGACTGTGATGATGATAACAAACATATTATTATTTTATGGAAAAGCCTAGCATGCTTGATTGAGGCTACGGCTGGAAAAACTCTGGAGAATCTGAGTGACAAACCATTATGTCGAGCAGGACAAAAGCAGTGTGGTGGTTGTTTTGTATAATTTTTGACTGAGAGTAGTATTGTGCTTTCTCTTAAACTTCGTCAGTTTTTTTTAACTGAGCGGCGATTGAGCGTGTGAATGCTGAAGTCTTGTAACACATTTCTCATAGCAAAAATATGAGCAAACGGTTGGAGTACATTGTGGTAAGACTGGAATTAGTCAATTGTTGGGTACAATGACAATCGCAAATTGCAGCTAATGCCATGTTTTAATAAAAGGAGAAGAAAGTAAATCTTGATTACTTGACACACAGTGCCCTTCTTCGCAGGTAGTGAGAAGTGGTCGTTCTTTTACTGAGTTATATAATAAAAAACTTTGAGTTACTAGTGTGTGCATGTTCGCCACAGGGTTTTTGGGGCGTGTTCATGCAATCGTTTGATCCGTACCACTTGTCGATCAACTTGGGAGGGCATGACTGGGTGCACAAATCAAAAGAGTCAGATGATAAAAAGGCGTGCCAGATTTTTTTTTGTTATAAGCGAGTATAAAGCTTCATTGCTAGTTTTTTTTTGTTAAAAGAGAAAGAAAAAGTTATCAGATCAGGAAGTGACCTTGAGACAATTTTTTTTGGCACGATCGCATAGAGCAGCATGTTATTACTATTGTTATCATTCCAGTAATTTAGTAAAGTGAATCTGCCTTCGTCCCGCTAGACGTTCATAATGGTCCATGAGAGGTCCAAGCAACAGAGAGAGAGAGTATTGATATAGAGAGAGCTATGCATGAGTATATGTAAAGTAGGTAGAGTGTAGAAGAGTAAAATTGAGAATAAACTGGAAAATGGTTCAAAAAATCCATATCCAGCTAGCCATGCCAGCGTTAGTGTGCATGCACTCACCTGGTCGATTTACATGTCGCTAGCCATGATGCCCTTGCGCTCCTCATCGCTCCCACTACCCGACTCCTCATCACTAGAACTCTTGTAGTCATCCAGATCATGCTCTTTGAGAACGATCGCCTTCCGAACTTCGGGCACATCAGGAGACTCTGGAGAGTCTCCCGGGCTTCGGAAGTCGGATCTCGGTGGAGAGCGGAACGGGCTAGAGGGACTGTCGAGGGACTTAAAACTGAACCGTTGCTCCTTCACTGGAGACGTTGGTGAAGGCGACGGGGACCGAGACTTTGGAGGGCTCGGCGAGAAACGGGAGGAGACCTCCGTGAAGGACTTTTCCGCCTGACGCTGTCGTCGTCGAAGGGTACTGTCAACGGCGGACTGGAGCTTGGAGAGCTCCTCCATCAAGGAGTTTGCTTTCTCATCAATGGATGACACCTGAGGTGGTGGTGGTTGTGATGGTGGCGGTGGTTGCGGTGGCGGTACGACCGAGCCCGCCATCGTCATCGTCGTCGCCGGCATTGATGAGCCGAAGGGACTTGAACTCGCGAGAACATTGGATTGCCCGAGGTCAAAGCTACCTCTACCGACATCATATTGATAACCCCCCGGAACGTCTCCCCTCAGCGCCGTATAGCTGTCTGAGGAAGCCCGCCTGCTCTCACTAACACTCGGATACGACGAGATGCCCCCTTGCTCAGGCATGATACCCTTTTCCAGCTCTATACTCTGAGACCGACTACGCATCACCTCCGCGAACGAGGGTGGTCTATTAATACCTTCGACTGACGACGACGGCAAGAGTGTGGCGGAAGTGGTGGTGGTGATGGTGGTGCTCATGCAGGATGGGGAAAGTGGAGGGGAAGAGTAAAGGAAATCGGAACAAGATTCATTGTTAGTGGTGATAGCACTACTACTGTAATCTACATCTAATGGGATCCTATCAGGCCCTGTGTAAAGCTCTTCGCTCAGTTGCTCTGTGAAATTTGGAGGTGACATGATTTCGGAAGACAATTTCCTAGACTGACCAACGTCATTTTTCCAGCTCTCTACATCCATAGACTCTATCTTGTCAGACTCACGCTCACTTTGCCAGCCTTGCTGCTGTTGCTGTTGCTGCTGTTGTGGTGTGCTGCCTGGAATCTGCATTCCCTGGACCCCGCCTGTGCTCGGTCGTCTGTTTGGATCCCAATCCGCTTGCTGCAAAAACCCATAATATATTACATCACACGAGTAGAGACACAGCGGAGGAGAGAAGATACGTTTGTGTAGTGAGCGCCAAGACATCTTCATTGCGACATCTCTGCACACTCGGCAAATGCCCATGACAGGCATAATATTCATACGGCATTCTAGCCTACGAGTATATCACTCTCCATCCACCATTGTAACAGAAAAAAAAACAATAAAACGCCATTTTCCTCCACTTTCCTCAAAGTAGTTTAGTGGAGCAAACCCACACAGAGAGACACACACAGTCGGAAACTTTCTCTATGTGTCATGAGACGGTAATGACTTTCATTTCATGCGAACCCCCATATATACAAAAGTAAGGTAGTCATCATAGTACGCAGTGAAGTGAACGAGAGTTGGTGTCTACTCGTTTTCTTGCTGAATCGTGTTACTTTTCAAAACACCATTGTGTCCCTTTCAAAACAACTCGAGCAAACGCCAAGAAATACACTGAGGCTCCACCATCATCCCACCTGACAACAAAATTGCATACATTTTCTCCACTTTCCTACAAAACGTACTTGTACGTCTTCATGGGAAAGTACGTTTTCTCCATTCATAAGCATTGAGGTCAGCGGCACACGGATGTGTTTTTTTGGCGAGCGCTTCAAAATTTTAGGTGCACACTAGTTGCAATGTTGTAGGTTCTCAGGTTAAAGAGTACATTGACTAAATGAGTAGAGGGATTAGAGAGTATGACGACAACGGCGGCGCAAGGTTTATTTAGTAATATAAAGGCATACAGTGAGAGAAAAAAAAACATGACTAACATTAGGGGAAAGTGAGAGTGAGAAAGTTGGATGCTTACATTTTGACCAGGCTGTTGAGGTTGGATAAACGGGCCTCCTGGACGTGGTCCAAGGTTTTGTTGTCCTAGTGGACCTGCCGAATTCCCCATCGTTGTTGGTGGTCCCATCCGCCGTCGTTTAATACAATTGCCGCATGTCCACTCCGGTCTCTGTGGATACATCATTGAATTAATCATTTCGCTGGAACTGGTTTCCGCGGAGAACACACACAAAATATTACGTTGTTCCGTCGACGTAGGCTGCATGCTTAACAAGTACAGCTTGAACTGCAATGAAGAAGCAAGCAGTTTCCTTCGCTACATACAAAATCCGTCAACCTGCTCAGCTCTCTTCCCCTCGCATTTATTAACACTTTCTCCGGCACGGAAGTTGGCATTTTGGTGGTATTCTTTCTCAAGTAGAAAATTCCTGTTATATTCCGTGTTTCCCATGTACACTTCACATATCTAATCTATTGAAGCGTCGAAGATGATGCGAGAATTTGAAGGTATTACAGTGCTGAAAATCTATACTCTTTCTAGTACAAATGATTCACAAGAAAGTCAAGAGAAAGCTGTGATCATCATCAGTAATCGCAGATACGACGAGTGTAGTGAAGGAGAACATTGGGGAAATTCCGTCATAAAAAGGTTGTGAATATGGAATGTAAACGGCACCAAATAAATAAATAATGGTTTTCAGACGATTTACGTAGAGTGAAATACTCGGTCTCAAGGAGAATCTCTGGAGGCATTCCTGTAATGTACTATTAAACATGTGTGTGTATTTGTTTGCCAAAGGGTTTATCCGATTTATCGAGGGATTCATTTTCTTGTCAATCCCCATTCAGTCATGTCAGTTTACAATACATACATCCAATTGAACACTTGGAATGTTCCTTCTCAATCTGCATACACAGATTCCCAGTTTTTATCTACCCTGACGTGTACTATTACTGACATAATGGAAGTATTAGTCACTCTTATTAGCTTTGAACGGTTAATATGTCTTTTTTCCAAACGTAATCAAACCAAAGATGAGACAATTAATTTTGCTCCAAATCTTAATTTCTGGGTACTTGATAGAGTGTAGAGAAAGCAAAAAGAATAATATGGACAATGTATAAGAGGAAGTTGAGAAAGGGAGTGAAAAATATCTCTTTTATATGTTTCAACTTTTCCAAGTACTCCTCTGAAGACGTAAGGCGCTTAGTTTTTAATCCTTTGTCAAATACATTAAACAGCGAGGTGGCGTAATAGTGAGAACGAGTATGCTTACAGAAGTGGAAGTTATACTTGCAAAGTTTTTCATAACGTGGTGTAGTCATAGAGCACACATGGATATAGTACTTGCTCCACCTGCTACATTCGCAAAATACTAAATCAAGCCCGAAAAACCGGGGAATATCTATATGCAGAGGTAATGTGATCTTCATAGATCATGTTCTTCTTCTGCAAGCACTTTATACACTCCTTCTCTAGAGATTAGTTTACTTTTGTTACGTATATCCTCGCAAGAGAGGAAGAAAGAACTACAGATTACTTTCGCTCAGTTTTTTTTTGATAGTTCAGCAAGAGTGGAAACGAGGAAGATGGCTTCACGATAAGACTTTGGCGAAAGCAGGCAACCAACTCAATCTTGCGCGCAAGTATTTATACGTGACTAGCACTAGATGAGGATATGAAGGTGCTTTTTTTTCCTCAAAAAGTGGCGTTGTACTAGGTTCTCTCTCCCTCCAACCACTTGGACTAGCATTTTCGCACTTTTTCCCAGACTTGTTACAAGTTGAAGGAGGAGGACGTTGAATTAAATTCGCAGTTTGCTACGTAAGACGAGAGAAAAATGGTTGAAGGTGAAGTTGGCGCGAATGTGAATGAACGCATACGTAAGTACAATGTGTTGTTTAATGTGAGCCAACAAAAATTTATTGCTGAGTATTACCCTCACTGCAGAGAGAAAGACACTGACAATAGCTAATCGTAAGTGGAAATTCATTTTCAACCAGAGACTAAGCCTCTTTCCCAAGTCCTTGGGAAGGCATTTGCAATTGTCCACAGTGTAATGTACCTAATGTGCTATGGATGTTTCACTCTACGTGTGTCTGTCCATATAATGTGTAGACCTCGGAGAAAGGGAGCAGCCTCTACGTCTCTCCATGTCTGTAATGAACTCATTGATTTCACGCCGTCATCAGAGGCACACACTGCGACGTCGACAACGCTAAACTTGAATACACCCACAAATATTCCTTTGTACTCATTTGAAAATGGGAGAAAAACCACGTCGAGTACCTTCGTCTCGGGATGTGGAGACATTCCTCCGCAGGCTTTACATACCATCGTTCTACATTCCGTACACTCTTGACCCGGTGGACCTTCTCGACCACTCATCTAGGAAAACGAGAAAAAAATATAGAGTAAAGGATGAAACGCCTTTTTGGTGAGCATGAGTGGTCATATGTACACAGGGAGTGAAAAACCGTGACCCAAAACAAAGACCGTGACTTTTGAGGCAATCCCTTGCTTTCTTCCGCTAAAGCAAACTTCATATGAAAAGGGAGACAAGAAACGGGCTTAGAGGAGTGGGCAAAGAAAACTACAAACTTTTTCTTTTCTTCCTGCACACTTTTTTTGCTCTGTCATGTGGAAACGGAAGAATTGCGGGGAGAAAAACCAAAAATCCAATGCGTTTTATGTACATCTTCGTGAAGGACGGGAGAATATGGGTGAGCTTTCACAAACACGAGGAGAAAGCGAGGATTTAGTAATCAAGAGAAAAAAGAGGAAAATTTTGTTAACTTACATCTCTCTGCCGGCACAGAGGACAGATACGAAGGGCGAAATCCACACATTGCCGCTGATCCTCTGGTCTACAAACGAGATCGAGATATGTTGCTCATTCATAATTAGCTGATCCTCAAAGAGCTTTTAGCTTTTACAAAAACAGACTCTCGGATTTGCATTCCCCCACCACCAACACACTTTCCGTCTCTCTCCGGTTAAAGTTGAGTCATAAGCCTCTTAGGAGCAATGAAGGGAAATACTATTTAAAGATCGTCGTGGGTATGTATTCCTCACCGTATTAACGAGGAGATCAGATGTGAGTACCTTAATTGTGCAACTCTACCCGGATTTGTCACGTAAGCCAAATCCTTTAGAGTAATTTGCGAACGTTATATATTATCTGTAAAATCATTCGTAGCCTACGTTATACACAATGGCCTGCAAACTGAGAGTTTTGTACATGTAAACAAGCGACACTTAGTTTACGCGTTTCACCGCCGCGGTGGCGCTACTAGG
>JAHZMW010004615.1:0-31666 GCA_027743745.1 Alloscopus bannaensis
CTTTTCTACGTCAAATTTAGCAAATATTTTTAAAGGCATTTAAAAGCATAATTTCACTTTTAAAAAGCATTTAAAAGCATAATTTAACTTTTAAAAAGCATCCAAAATTTTTAAAATAAAGCATCCGTTGAACGGCCCTAATCATTGATGAACTGGTAATGAGTAGTAGATATGAGATCGTTCCAAAGTATATTATACATATGTATGTGGATGTAGGGGTAAAAGCATAGGCAAAATCAGATAGCTTATTTCTTAAAATTAGAGGTAAAGTAATGCACAGATTTGCAGGCGAAGAAGTGACTAGTTTTTTATGAAACAAATGTTGATGCGATTTATGGATGTTTGGAGCTTCCAGAATGTCAAGCCAAGGACGTTACATAGTAGATGCAGTATCTACATCTGTAATTTGCGCATTTGTATTAATACATAATTAAGGAATTAATACTGTCGTTCATTAAGAACATGATTGCCACTCGCCGTAACATAATATGAGCGTAGTCTTTGTATCAGGTTGTTAAAGAGGATTTATTTATCAGACGCTGACTGCTTCCAAAGGCCTTACATTATAAATTAATTTTAAGATTGACACCTAAGAAGTCAATTGTATATCGTCGGCTCGGCTCCATTTTATTTCTTGTCAGTCAATCATGTACACGTAGTTGAAAAACTTTACAGAGGCTTTAAAGTTGTAGGAAGTATATATTGCTTCGTGGGTACCAATCTTTTTCTCAGAATACATTTTGCATGTCTTAAATAAACTTTGATGAAACTTAAATACTTTGCGACATTTTTCTCGCTTAAAATGCTCCAAGATTCAAAAGACAGCACAATTTAAAACTAACTGGAAGTCCTACCATCGTTTTAAGCTACTATGTATGTGTATTTAAATAATAATATTATTGCTTCTTTAACTGTAACATTATGATAAAATTTGTACTTGCTCAATTCACATCCGTCCACGGGCTCCACGTTAATGGATTTTCCCGAAGACTTCATAAAGCAAGGCCAAAACTAAAAATAAAACCGAGTATACATACAGGTATTAATCTAAATCGTTTACGTCTTTCGTTCCTTAGGTTCCTAACTTCGATGCTTTCAGTGTTTCAGTAAGAACAGTATTGCGAATTACGATATGTAATTTTACAAAGGTTTGAATATTTTTTTAAAATTATAGTTTACAGGTTAAGTAAAAGAAGGACTTCTGTTTTTGACGTGAAAGCCACTGAGTTTCCAATATTGCTCAAAATTTAGTTATGATTTCTCGAACTGGAGAGTGAGTAATATACATTATATCAGTATTATAAAAACTACTAATAAAAGCAAAATTTTACTTAGCACGAGAGAAGAAGCACTGCGTTTCTTATCATTACTATATTTCGCATATTATATAATAGGTTAGGTTAAATTCGTTGTACATGGTGGGTTGCGCTGTGACTAATTAAAATATTTGTGCCTGCATCGAAAATGATGTGCATCTTGTCATATTATACTAAAACTGGCTTGATTGAATCTGTATGTAACGCTTTGACCTTACTCATTCTTCTTGAAGGTCAAAGCGTGAGAGAATATTCAAAACCTCGATTTGCCTTCTGGTCCATCTTTGAGGAACTCATGTCCCAAAGGGTTCTCACATTTACCGCACTTCACCTAAAAAAACAATATAAATATTGAATTAGCATTATGTCAATGATGACTAATCACCAGTACTACACCATAGCTTTAACTTTTAAACAGACCAACCTTGTACGCATTGGAACACCCAAACTCCTTATGTTTCGAAACAGAATCCTTGTGAATTGTCTCCGTAAAGGCAGGCCATGGCGAATGGTGCTCATACTTTTGACGTGAACTGAACAACTCATAGCCACATTGTGAGCAGCAGTACACTCCTGCGAACCAATTAACAAACCAAAGTCTCAATCAATCATTAATCAGTTTCACCCAAATTACTAAGGCATTCACTTTTTATAAATTAAACAAATCCTCCACAAGACTCCCCGACATACCTGGTACAAAATGATCCCGGTACACTTCTCGTCCAGACCACGAGCAGAAAGACATCTCTTCAGTAATTATCAGTCCTCAGCAAATCCCAATAAATCACAGACCAATCTCACAACCTTCTTTTTCCAATAATTGCACAAGTTCACCTTTTCCACTAAATGAACTAGAATGACTAGTGTTGTTCCAGAATCAAAAACTCACATCAAATCATCAATCACCAAAATATTTCATCAATTTCACACAAAAACTCGGCTCTGTCGATAACACAACCACGAAATGAGCAAAGTCCAGCCGATTACAAATTACAACTCAATCAATCCTCAATCACTCGATCTTTTGACGAGAGTCTAGCCACAAACCCAGATGCTTTTCGTTTTTTATATATTGAGTGCTACGTGCATGTGCTCACACTCAAATCACAACAACAACACTGAACACAGGTCTTTGCTCTCTCTTCTTCCTCACGAAATTATGGAATGAAAAATTGCAAGAAAATTGTGTTAGTATGTTGTTCCTTCGTCGTGAGCCGAGTAAATAAAATTAAACATTGAAAAGAGCCTTCGGAGACGTTCCCCATTGCAAAAACTACTTTTATACCTATTATAAAAGCAGTACTCCATTGTAAATTACGCGTTAGGGAATACCTTTCAAAGTTATGCGTGTTTCAAGCTCGTTTATCACGAAATAACGCTTTTATCATATAACGCTGTAATGTTAGTGTTCCCTTTTCTTCAGGGATATACCTTTAACTTTAGAGCTACGAACAATTGAAAACTGTGATGGGGATGATGACCTACTTTTCCCTTTTGTGAATTGCCGAAGCACTTTATAATATACGCTTCCTTTGATGAATATGTACGGGTATCTTGGTTATAGCTAAATAAGGGATAGTATAATAGTTATAATATACAAGTCATAGTTGTATATGTGTGGATATTTGATGTAATTTTTGAAGAAATATAACCTCTGTAAGTATGACTTTGAACGAGGCAAACATTTTGCATAGCTACGCATAGTTTGCAGATTTCAGTATGTACATGCCTAGCCGTAAATCACTTTCGTTTTTACTGACATGACACTGAGATTTATTCAAGTGTCTCAATGTGCAGAATACTCTTTGTTGAGCGTGAAGTGCTGAAGTGGTGCTGCAAATAAGTGCAGGACAAGGTGTTTTGCATTAGGCATGATGCATTGTAGTTTGTAGTATTTTTTATTATGAGGCTCTATTCGAATTTCGAAGATGAGCGTTTCTACATATTGCAAAGGCATACCTAGATGTAAATTCAATTTATAGAAAAGCGAGAACTGATGAAAAATAGATTGAAATATTTGCAGTCTCAGGTGATGATTTGTTGGATATTGCACTGTGCTATTGTAGAAAGTAGCCCAATTAAAGCTATTTTTAATGCCTTAATCTGTTTTATGCATCACTTATGAACACTCTAATTTAACTTCGAACAAAAAAATCCTTGGTCAGAGTCAGAGCATTGGGGGCTAAATCCAAAGAGACCGGGTTCAATTCCTGGTCAAGGGACTATTTTTTCAAGTGACTTTAATTAAATGCATTCATAAAATTCACCGTCCTCACGGTTTGTATGAGTAAAATCGTCTTTCCTAAAAAAATCCTTACCAAGGTAAATTAGTGTAGTCGCATTGTAAATGATATAATCCGCTCGTGGGTATGATTTAACAAATTCCCGTAAGGTCAATGTTCCCAAGTCGGCTTCATGACATCGGACAATGACCTGTTATAAAGATAGTCTACAGTTATAGTTTCTTCAATTATCCCATCTTTTTTTAACCAAAGGTTAACTGGAGGTTGATCCCCTTCGACGATTGAATTAATTATCCTTGTTACCCGTATTCTGTTGAGTATCCAATAAGATTTTCGGTGAACCTCGAAAATAGATGACACCTTTCCTGTTTATGGACACTTCATTAACTGTTTCAAAAATATATATGTACTATGCTTTTTTTCTAAAATAGTATGTAGTAAGCGTGACGATGACCCGAGAAGTGGTGAAAGCCATTCCAGACGAATTTCGATATGCTGGCAATACTAGACTACACATGCAAAGGCATTTGCCTATAAACACAGGCGTGGCGACTTTTAATTATCAGCTTACTTGGTTTTAAAACAGTGAAAGTAACAGTAACAAATGCCCAAGTGACATAAAGTGATTTAAACACTGAAGAAGTGTTGTTAAACCTTGTTTCTGTCGGTTTCAAACACGAATATTGTTCCCTGATAAAAATGAGTACTCCTTCACAATTACAGGCTCGACCCGAGTGTGCGTGTGACGAAGATGAAGAAAACGTTACGATTGCAAATTTGAGGCATCATTTCATCAGACTCCAGCCCAAGGATGAGTTAGCGGTGTTACTGGAGATTCTCAGAGTTTTCCAATACACGCAGGTCTTAATTTTTTCACGAATTTTGTGTATGGAATACATTTACCAAGTACATAATGTATGAAATGGTGATTTCTACGCAGGTAGTCGTATTCGTGAAGAATCCACAGCGATGTGCAGCCCTCTCCGACTTTCTTAATGAGAGCGGGTTCACATCCACCTGCATTCATGGAGAATTGTCACCGAATGTGCAATCGAAGCGATACTTGCAATTCCAACGAATGGAGGAAGGAACTCCTCCCATCTCCATTCTAGTGACTTGCCACTTGGGTCACGCCATGGAGTTCCATAACGTCAACATTGCCATCCTATTTGACGAGGCCGACAGTGTTCAAGCGTACTTACACCAAGTGTCTTCACGTCTTGCTAGAAAGGTTTGTCTTCGCGTTGTTCAATTATGGACTACACTTATCCAGAAATCGACACTTTTTAAAACCTGAAAACCTCGTATCAACTCCAGGCACCTTAAAAATGTTGTATTATGTTCTCTTGTGCCAGGGGCTGGTTATTAATTTTGTCAAGGGAGAAGCTCACTTTCGCGTTCTAAAAGCGGTGGAGACGAGCTACAATGTAATGGTTGAGGAGCTTCCTGAAGAACTATGTATTTCGACCTACATGGTAGCGTGATTGCGTCTTCCCTCAGTTCCTTTTCGAGCAAAGACTATATTTCTGCTAGACTACTTAGATTTGTTGATTAATATACAGATTATAATTAGTTTATTTAAATTGAAGACTGTACACCTATTGTTTTGTGAATTTGAAAATAATCGGACTTTACAACTTAGACCAGCTTTATCCAGTTGCCTGATTAATAAGATCAGTTACTTGGGTGGCGAATTCTGTAACACGATTAATGATTTCTGTAATGTTTCCCGGCTCGTATCGAGTCAAAATGTACGACAACGGGATTGCAGGGATTCCGAACGGAAGCGCTTTGAGAACAAAAGGAATGAGGAACAGTGCCGGTCCTAATACTTCCAGCAAGTCGTCCAGCGGGCTAATCTTCTCAACTTCCTTCTCGACCTCTGTCGGCCAACCATATCCGTACTGTGGCGTGGGCTTTGGCTTCTCTTTTGAGTCATCTCGTCTGACTTTTCCAGTAATTGGAGTGAACTGTTGCTGTAATGAAAGTGTAAAAATTAAATAACAAGAATTTGCATACGAACTGCATGGTTATTTTTGTGCTATTACTTTTGTTTACCGATTGTTTATGTACGTATTCAGCAACCAGGTTTTTAGGCAGTGAAACTGGTTGCACAGACTGAAGAAATGTTGAATCTCGGCCGGCACCAGAGTTTGCACTGACTCTGGCATAGTAATTAGAAAATGAGTTGACTGATTTTGTGCCGGAAGCATACAAGACTGATATTAGTAAGATTAGACCAGCTAAACTCTTTACTAGCTCTAGTATTCGTACTTGCTTCTGGAACCACATGGCGCAAAACAAAACTGTAGTAAAGTTTTAAAATTAAATTTTTCGTTTTTTATGTTTTATATGATTCTGAACGCGTTAACAAAGACAAGAATTAGCACTGCTTGAGTATAAATTTTTCCGTCGTACACTTCGTCCTGCAAACATGTCTTTAGTGGAAGCTCCCAGTAGAACATCGTTGATCTGAGTTTTAGAACCTTTCTGAATCAAAAATCGGTCACGACGGATGTATTAAGTGAAATAACGTTACTGGTCCTACTTTTCCATTAAAAGATTTCTATGATCCATTCATCATCGAATCATCACTCATACAAAATTAGGGGAAATGTCGCTGCATATTGCTTTTGTGATTTTTCATGCGTGGCAACTACTGCTGCTGTATTGCGAAAAGCTGCTAACAAATTTATTGTATAGTATTTCAAGCATTAGATAACGGTTTTTTGAGATGAAAAATGTCATTAACTCAACCTACCTTCTTTCGGGAGTGATACTTACGTAGCGACTTAAGTGGCGTTTGAGGCAATACAAACGGGGAAATTAGAATTTTATATATTCATCTTATATAGCGATGCAGCGTATTAGTCGGATACACTATCGTTTTTAAGGTGAGAATGAGAGGAATATGATTAATCAACATAATTTAACTTCTACGAGCACTTTTATATTGATACAATGCAAGAACAACAAGTTGAAGAGAGAGAGAGGATTGGCAAGCAACATTAGCAAAGTCTTTACTGACAATAGTTTATTATTGGTACGATCATATTGATATCAAAAAGCAAAACTTTAGGGTTAATAAGTCCTTACTCGGAATTTTTTTTATTTTTCAACAAAGAATTTGATCAGCGTGAATTCCATAAAACATTCTGTGTCAAATATGACAGCCCTTTATATGCAAGTTAATTGAAACCTTTTCAAAGCAAAGGACAATAACATCATAAGGTGCATCATATAGTAAAAGGTTCCTCAAGTTGACTCATAACCACGACTGTATTTTATCAATAAACCTGTATGTATAATATGCTTACGTACTTAGATATGAGTAGTTTCCAGCAATGTGGGTAAATCCAAACCAAGCTACACGACAAAGTCCTTTGGTCGGCAGGCAAGTGTCTACCAAGTATCCTCAAGGGATAATCCCTCCGTTTTTTTGTAATTGCAAGAGTGTTAATCAATGTACAGGATTCAACACGTAAAACTTTTCAGTTTTATGGAAAAAACCAGCCTTTCTAGTATGGTAGAGGTCTGATCATTAAAACGGTAGAATGGTTTTGTAATAGGAGTCAAAGGCGAGAAGCAAGTCCGTCGCCGCATTTGGTGAAATATTCAACTTTCAAGCTGTTTAGACCCAAAACTATGAAAAGGATTAATGTTTCAGTGTAAACGTCATTGGGAATTACTATTGCATTTGCCAGCCCTTATATATACTACTTCTACAAGGAAGTGTGTAATGTGTAACCGGTAGGCAGGACTTGGAGAACTATCAACAAAGGCGAATACCTGAAGTCGTTTTAGTGCATGTAACAAACTCACAGCAAGCACAAAAGACTGTATTCGTGAGTTTATGACAAAAAAGTGAATGCAATCAGTCTTCGATCCTGTAAAATGTCTAGTCACAGTCATTATTCTTCGGACTAGTTGGTGATACTGCATTTCCTGAGAAACTTGTCTGAACCATATCACCCTGTGTAAATTCTGATTCCTTCTTTCTCAATGCTTTCTGAGTAATCATGGTAGAATCCAAAAGTAGTGGAATTTTTCGATTCATAAAGAGCTTGGTCATACCTCAAACTTAAGTGTACCCAAAAAATATGTAAATGTATAAACCATTTACCCTGTATCTATTTCTATTTATACAGAGGACTGCCTTTTTCTAGACATTACAGGAAATACGTGTTTTAGTGCAGTTTGTAACAAATACCGTATCTACAGTCACAGTAGATCGTACATATCCCAATATAAGATTTACATTAAACCACAAACAGTTTTTCTAGGACTGTTCTAATGACATGGTCATTAGCTACCTATTATTATGATAAAAATGGACTACAGAATAACTCTGTTTTCAACCTAAAATATTCAGTGTGTGAAGTGAGAGCAGACAACATTTGTGGAAGATCACGATAGCAGTTGCACTGGAGCACGTACATTTTACTGGTTACCACTAACTTTTGAAATTGAAGACTAAATACCAAGTTTTATTAGTTTTGACCTACCGCCTCATATGAAAATCTAAATATGGGTTCCCCCATATCACCGTTAATTACAGGTACAATTGTCTTTTATTGTACTCAAACATTATTTTCGTTTAGCATATAATAATAATGAACAATAATTTGAGATTCTTGCCGATTCTAATTCTCAGCAGTAGCAATCGCTTTACTACTAATTTCTCAAAGATGTAACGGCGCTGCTGAAGACATTGTGAGTAAGGAAGAGCCAAAAGGAAATCTCACAAGCGATACTCAGCCAGCGTCGGTAATACGAAACCCAGAAAATGAGAACAAAGACATTTTAAACGCCAAGCCACCACAGGTGAATACAATTCCAAGGGACACAGACTCTGTGGTGCGAGATGATCAACTGAAAAAGTTGCCGGACGCAACTGAAGCTGTAGTCCCAAAGACAGAAAATAATGAAATACCAGCGCCCGCAAATAGGAACACAGATAATGCAATCAACCACTTTTCCCATCGGCTAAGCCATGTAAGAGCTTTTAATTCTATAAAATTCAGCCTTAGTTTAAAATTGCTGTTACTTGAATTTCAATTTATTAAAATATCCTGTAAAATTTCAGACGCTATTCAAGCCCCGGTCTCATCAAGACGCGTTAAGTAATCAGTCTGCAAACACCGATAAAACAACTAATCCAACTGTGCCAACGCTGATTTGGTCGCCCTACAGCGTCCATCAATCGCTGGTACCTTTGTTGTACGCTGCGGGAGGTGAAACCTTGCAGGAGCTTCGATCTTCATTGCTAACCAGTTCCAGCCCGTCCGAAGAGGAGCTGACTGATTTGAATTTCCGCAATACAAACGCATTTTCTTCCGCCACTGCTCTTTTCTCTCGGAAGGATTTTCCGTTGAATGAGGACTACGTAGAGGAGTTGCACAACAAAGTGAGAAATGCGAATGTTAAGCAGATCAACTTTCATAATGTCTCCACTGCCGTTAAAACGATTAATCAATGGGTGACCGACAGCACTCGGGGTTTAATTGACGAAGCAGTAAATGAAGGCCAAGTGGATCCGGACACGTTTCTCATGATTGTGAACTGCGTTCGATTTAAGGTTCTGAGCTTAATTATTTCACGAATTCTTAATTTTGCATTAAAATTGGAAGCATACATACTAAATGCTATTGATTTGAATGGGAACATGTAGGCACCATGGACAAAACCGTTTGATCCTGAACTCACGGAAATCTCTCAGTTCCACGGAGTCAGTGGAGACCAGCAGGTCATGATGATGAGTCAGAGATCGTTTCATAAATATGCTCAGTTTCCTATTCTCATTGATCCCAACGCAAAAGTGCATCCAGTCCCTTTCTCCGCAGTAGAGTTGTCGTACGAGGGGGACGACTTTGTGAGTCTCTTCGTTTTACCGAACTCGACCAAGGATATTTACACGACAATGGACTACTTGGAGGAAATGGGAGTAGAGAACTTGAGGAAAGCACTAGGTCCTGTGGATATTCAACTCAACATTCCAAAATTCAGCTTGTCTTCAGATGTCGCTGTCGGGGATGCTCTAGTTAATGTGTGAAAAAGATAACTGTGATTTTTAATCCAAATCATTGTTAAATTGTTATAAATTAAGATTTGTCTTTTGCATGAATTTCAGTCTGGACTGCGAACACTGTTCAACCCCAAAGAGTCCAATTTGAGCCGCCTAATTCCCAAGCTGAAAACCTCACCACCACCGCCTCCACAAGGAGCAAAACTTGCATCAGAAAAATCATCAAATGTCATACTTCCAGCTCCGTACGTGAGTAAAGTAATTCACAAGACGATTTTCGAAGTCAGTGAGGAAGGAACCTCAGCCGGAGCGGTAACCATGCTGTCAATCGTACCTCTGAGTGCTTTCTCGGACTACAATCTCGTGAGATTCACTCTGAACAGACCTTTCATCGTCATTTTAGTAAAGGAGAACACAATCGTGTTTGAAGGCATTGTGGCAGACCTCAAAGGTCAAAAGGTGTCAGCAGCAAAGACCTCCCAGTCAGCTATACCATCGAGAAACAATTTTGCGTCCGACGAAAAACTTGCTTCTTCAGATCTACAGCCGAAAATTGCTCTACAAAGTAGTATTGACATTCCAGCTAATTTAACAAGCAACGCAGATGAAAATATTCTGAGCCAAGTTATTGACCCGCCATCTCCTGAGACGCCAAAAGCTGATGAAAATTCTTGGTGGATTCCGAAGCAAACCCCGGCATACTTACTCCCAAGCAAAGCTGACAAACCAAAAGAAGGGACCATTCCAAATCAAGCTGCCGAACCGCAAAGAGCGCCCCCAAAGGTTGCCAGCCCAGTTGTTCCCACAAAACCCGAGCCAGCTCCAGTCATAGTTTCTTCAAAATTCCAACAGCCTGAGCCCAAAGATCCTGCTGGAATAAGGTTCCCCATTTCGTTGGCGAGTACAAGACGAAAAGTGGTCAGTAAACCCAGATCTGAAGAAATTAGAGCCGCTTTGTTACAATGGCTTAATGGATACCGAGATTATTATTAGGCAATATAGAAACACGTTTCTACTAACTTATTTTATGTTATATGACAGACGTTTAACCTTCGTACATTTCGATGTACGCATAATGCATTATAATGCTCACATTTGTAAATTGTCTTGGGAGAGAGAGCCATGTTTAATTAAAAATACACCCACATTTCCATTATTGTCTTCATAAATCATTGACTGTCCGATTTTGTAATTACTCTGCCGACGACTGGAAGGAGACTGAACTGGTGTACATGTATATTAGTGATCAATAAAGCAAAATTACAAGTGCTTCATCGAATAACTATTGAGCAGTCGATAAAGTTTAGATAACCAATTGGGTATTTTCGATGATTGAATTGCATGAAGTTGGTTTGGCGGAACCGCAGTTGATTGACGTGAACTAGCGTGTGCGCCCAGTCTGAAAATGATTGTTAACATGAAAACCCGAATTGGTATTAAGCAACACAAATGATTCATTATCAATTACTGGTGACCAATTAATGATAAGACATGTGCATGATGATTCCTCATCAAGATTGCACAGAGATTGCTCATACCTTCAATAAAGGGAGAATCGGAAAATTCAATCACAGCCTAAGTCGAGGTCAAGCGCACTGTTGATCCTCAATGGGGAAATGTAAACTGACAATTGTACTTAGAATCATCATGTTGAAAGTGAATACTAGTTGACTATTACTAAAGCGTGCTAAAATTAGAGGGTGAAGTTTAACTAGACGAGTTCAGCCAGGTTAGTTTCATTATAAGCGTGCTAAAATGGATTTTACGGAGAAAGAAAAGCGAAAAAATCCTCGAGAGAAGGCGAACCCAGTATCAACTCTGTTGTTTTGGTGGCTCAATCCACTGTTTCGAAAAGGAGCTCGTCAAGACTTGGTTCTTGATGATTTGTACGATGTTCTCAAGGAGGATGAATCCAAAAGAGTTGCAGACGACTTGTCCAGGTATGACAAGATTGGAGAAGTGAAATTCTTTCCAATTATGAGCAACCATGCTATATTTTTTGTTACTTTGTGCTTATCATTCAGAGCATGGGACAATCAGCTACAAAAAGCGAAATTGAGACCAAATTACAAGCCGAGATTGTACAAAGCGCTGCTCTCCGTTTTTAAGAAAACGTATATACTCACAGTTATCGGCCTGTTCATTGATGAATGCGTGATTCGGTACGCTATATGTAATTGCTACTAAATTCTAATTTAATTTTTAAGTTAAGAGAGTTGATTATATGAAAATGCATACGAAACTGTTACCTTTAGAATTGCTCAACCGTTATTTCTCAAATACCTCATTTTATCCTTTTCGGACGGCTCTGAAAAATGGAAACAGTACGCATACGCTGCCGGAGTGTGCCTCACCACGCTGGTTCACATGTTTCTTCTGCACCCAACCATGTTTGCGCTGCAGCACATAGGAATGAAGTGCAGAGTCGCTTGTTGTTCCATGATTTATCGAAAGGTACCAACAAGTAAATCCAAAGAAAAACTCTGAATTTTGCCGTTTGATATGTAATGCAATTTAGTTTCATATATAATGCAATTCGGTCATCTTCAAGTCGTTAGACCTCAGCAAGGCAGCCCAAGGGAAAACCACAGTGGGTCAAATGATTAATCTTATGGGAAATGATGTGATCAGATTTGACACGAATCTGCTCTTCCTTTCATACCTTTTTATTGGTCCAATTCAAATGTCCATTTTCGGATACTTCTTGTGGCAAGAGGTGGGGTCCGCCTCATTGGCCGGTTTGGGTTTCGTTGTTATATTGATCCCACTGGAATGTAAGCAAATATAAGGAATGCACTTGCGACTCAAATATTTCTCAGAATTTTTGATCACCAGAAAAATTTCCCTTAAATCCAGTTTGGATAGGAAAGCTGTTTACGGGTCATCGATTCCACATTGCGAAAAGAACAGATGAACGTGGGCGCATCATGAATGAGATCATCATTGCGATGAGGGTTATTAAGATGTATGCTTGGGTATGTCGTTCAATTATTTGTTAATTTTTGTTTGTTTGACTCACTCCATCGCAAACAATAGTGACCTATGCTTTATCTACGATGTTCCAGGAGAAACCATTCTCAGCCTTGGTAAATCAAATTCGAAGGTAATCTTGAGTTTTTACATTTACATAAGGACATTTATCAGAGAAATTTTATAGTTTGTGTTAAATAATGAAACGTTTGTGAAACGTAGATTTGAAGTAAAGTCCCTTAGACGGATGGCTTTTCTCCGTTCGATATACTTGTCTTTGTATATTTCCTCGTCGAGACTAGTGACTTACTTTGTATTCCTAACGTACATTTTTACAAACCACTCGTTAACTGCTGACAAGGTCTTTTTTGTCCTACCCATCTTTAACATAATTCGTCAAGTGATGATTTCTTACTTTCCTACTGCGGCTGCAGCAATCGGCGAGCTTTTCGTGTCCATGAACCGTATCGAGGTACTATATAGAATCATTTATAGCAAAAATAGACATATATACGTTGCAGTTGGTACATAAATGTTGAAACTCGATGCAGACATTCTTGCTCCTGGAAACTAAGGATCAAAGCACAAGCGAAAATTTTAAAATTGGCTCACCTCTACAACGGGATGATGGACAGGTAGAAGCTTCAGTCGTGATGAAGAGTGCAACGGCGAGGTGAGCGCTGCCTTGTACAAATAATTATTAACGAAGCCTTGCAATTGTTCAACATTTCATTCCTGTAATTAGATGGACGGATGCGAATATTGCACTGAATGAGTTCAAATTAAACTTAACTGGTGACCAACTGGTTATGGTGGTAGGGACTGTGGGAAGTGGAAAGGTAAACCATTTCAAATCTGCACACAAAAGTATTTGGGATTAATAGAGAAAACAACATGATTTTTAAATTCTTAGACCTCACTTCTACATGCTCTTCTTGGAGAACTGCCCATTTCAAGCGGTCAATGTAATGTAAACGGACGAACAGCTTATGCCTCACAAGAACCTTGGATTTTTGGAGGAAACGTTCGCCAGAATATTCTGTTTGGAAATGAGTTTGATGAGTCTCGATACAACGAGGTTGTGCGGGTATGTGCATTAGAAGATGACTTCAAGCAGTTGCCTTACGGTGAAATGACAATTGTCGGAGAAAGAGGTAAAGCTATATGTGAATTGTGAACCCAGTGTAGTAGCCAAGCATTGAGACGTTTCTAGGATTCTAATACATAATGGGAATGGGTAAATGTCGCAGGTGTTGCCCTCAGCGGTGGTCAAAAGGCAAGAGTCAACTTGGCACGGGGTTTGTACCAAAAAGCGGATATATATCTGCTCGATGATCCACTCAGTGCAGTGGATGCGCGAGTGAGCAGGCATATTTTTGAGAAATGTGTCAGAGCCCATTTAACAGGCTACTTAAGGATTCTTTGCACACATCAACTTCAGTACTTGCCACAATCCGACTATATTCTGGTGTTGAGTGAGGTAGGTCCACATTTTCATAATATGCTACTTTTTAAATAGCTTGTACAAGGTGCTGCATAAACGTTTGGATTTTTCTGGAATTTAGGGTAAAATTAGTGCGCAAGGCACCTACCAAGAGTTAGTAGATCAAGGTATTGATTTCATAAGTATGATGCAGACAGACACTGTTGATGGCCTGGAAAGGAAAGAAAGTGTGGTGAAAGTAGAGGTAATTCACCTAAAGACAGATTAAATTTTAAAGTAAAAAGCTGTTATATACTTACAAACATACTAATATACTACCTAACTAGACTTCGAATGAAGCCAAGAAAGAAGAAAAAGGTAAACCAGTGGCTCAAGCGGAAAAAATGGCAGGAGGTTCTGTAACATGGAAGACATATTGGGATTACCTTAAGGGAAGTGAATCTTACTTTGGAATCTTTTTGGTTGTCTTTGCCTTTCTGTCCTCGCAGCTAGCGTTCTTGAGTGCGGACTTGTGGTTATCAATGTGGTCCGTGAATTTTTGACAACATCTGCAATTCAATACTTCTTCCAAAATAACACAATCATTTTAAAAATAAAAATGCCATGCAGGACTGAAGAAGAAGGAAAACGAATAAATAGAACAAAAACAACAAGGCCAACAACCATGCCAAGTACCACCGGCACCAGCTTATACTTTTTCTCAGATGAAGGGTCTGAGTTCTTAAATGACGACATGACGAGGCACACATGGACTTCAAAAGATGACGACGGCTACTGGGGAGAAGAAATTTACTTTTGGGTTTACACAGGCATTTGCGTGTCCATATTCGTGCTGACTAAATTCCGAGCAATCTACTTCTTCATGTTCTGCATCAAAATCAGCATTAACGTACACAACCGGATGTTTGGAAGTCTTGTACGCGCTCCAGTCAAGTTTTTCGATGATAACCCTTCAGGTACAGCCTGTTTATGCGAGATTACTACAACATAAATCAGTTCATATTTGGTAGTGTGAAGTGAAAACTTTTGACATGACCCTTGTAGGAAGAGTAATGAACCGGTTCACAAAAGACATTGGAGCGATGGATGAGCTACTTCCATATGCCTTCTTTGACGCTGTCACCATTTTCCTGTTGATGATAAGTATGGTCATATTAGTCATCGTTGCAAATTACTTCATGGCTCTACCCACGGGAATTTTGCTTGTTGGATTGTTCATGATTCGAAGATATTTCATTCAGACTGCAAGAGACGTGAAACGAATTGAGGCGATTAGTACGTTATATTTTCAGGATTAGTCGTACTAAATTGATCTTTAAGTGACTTCACATTGCCAAACCGAACATGCTTTAAATTTCAGGCAGATCCCCAATATTTACTCACGTGGCTGCCTCGTCTCAGGGTCTTACAACAATCAGAGCTGCAAAGAGGCAGAATATTTTATGCGAGCAATTTGACGGGCATCAGGTATCAAGAAAAATAATCCATTTTACAACGGTTAATCAGTTTGTAGCGAACATAAATCTTTCCCTTTAGGATCTTCATTCGTGTACATGGTATTCCTTTATTTGCTGCAATCGATGGTTTGGGATTTGGCTGGAGGTGATGTCTGTCATCTTTCTCACCGTCGTCACTTTCAGCTTCCTCATTTTATCGGAGCTGACATGTATGTACTAATCATAACCATGCAGTTTTGTAGGAAAACGAAAGTAGAGAAGCGAATGTATCTTGTCTCATTTAATATTTATTTGACAGCATACGAAAGCAGCCAAGTCGGTTTGGCCATTTCTTCGGCACTTTCACTGACTGGTGTATTTCAATGGGGTAACCTGAGATGACTTTTAATCTACATATGTATAATATAAGAAAGTTCCAGGAAGCCACAATGCTTCTACTAATTTCTTAGGAATGCGACAGTCTGCTGAAACAGAGAATCTTATGACATCCGTGGAACGAGCATTAGAATACGCCAGATTGGAGCCAGAGGCTTCGTTAGAATCAAAACCAGGTTGATTGTCAAAATTACTCCAAAAGCGCCCAATTTGTTACTGAATTTTTGTGTAACTGCCTGCTCTTATCTTTTAGACAAAAGGCCTCCACAAAATTGGCCATCAAGCGGTGAAATTGAGTTTAAAAATTACTACTTGGCGTACGAGGAAAAGGACGTTGTGAAGGGACTCAATTTTGTAATAAAGTCACGAGAAAAAATTGGTGTGGTTGGAAGAACAGGTGTGGAATAATCAACAACTTTACACGAAGACATATAAAATTGTTTGAAAAGTGTCACGTCTAATTTATAACTGTCTAGGTGCTGGGAAAAGCTCTATTATCGCAGGTCTCTTCCGGATGACTGAGCCGCGAGGTGATGTTTTCATTGACGGAATTCGTGTCAACGACATTGGCTTGCATGATTTGCGGAAGAGCATTTCAATAATTCCTCAAGATCCAGTTCTATTCTCGGGAACAATGCGATATAACCTAGATCCATTCGATCAATTCCAGGATGACGAGCTGTGGAGCGTCATTAATGAAGTAAGCTCAATGATAAAAAAAGCAGATAAGAGTGAAATAAGATACTCGACTTGAATAACACTAAAAATAGTTTGGATACCATCGTCAATGTCCAGTCAGTTGAATACATTGAAAATGTAACCATTCATACGTATGTAAACACAGGTTGAACTCAAAGAGGCAGTGCCTGCCTTAGATAAAAAGGTTTCTGACGGGGGCAGCAATTTTTCTGTTGGCCAAAGGCAACTCGTTTGCTTGGCCAGGGCGATTCTACGCAAGAACAGGATTATTGTGATGGACGAAGCGACAGCAAATGTTGACCCAAGGTACGTTTGATAAAGAGCTAATGCTCTGGATGGATGTATCAATAATTTGACTTGTACCACTGATGCATCGTTGAAAAATTGATTTATGTTTTAGAACGGACAACTTTATCCAAAGCACGATTCGAGCAAAATTCTCCGAGTGCAGTATCATTACCATTGCTCACAGACTCCACTCGGTGATGGACTGCGACAGAATACTAGTGCTTGATAACGGATTCCTGAAGGTATATGGACCGCACTAGTCAGGACATTTGCTAATAGCATGCGTTTGTTTCATTCAGTTGTATACGAAACAGGGTAATGTGTAATTTGTAAAATTGCTTATTCCAGGAATATGACCACCCCCACAAACTATTGGAGAACCCTGACGGGTATTTGTCTAACATGGTGAAGCACACGGGTCCAGCCAGCGAAGCTATTCTTCGAAAAATTGCACAGGAGGTCAGTATCGTTGCTCTGAGTCTTGTCGATGTGATGTAGTCACGTTTAGTCATGTAACAGTGAAAGACATGTTGTTTGTGGCCTTTCTCTAGACTTTCACGGGTAGAAGACAGTCCTTCATTCAAGATAACGTGAAAGCTATTCGGCAGTCTATATCGTTGAGCACAAGAGCACCTCTTGTTGAAGAAAATGGAGAAGAAAATCATTCGAAAGAGGGAGAATAGTTATAAGTATAAGTTTCACTCGAACCGGCAAAAAGTCTTCTGCCAACACACCGGCACAAATATTTGTGACATGTGATTAAATTGAATTTTGCAGAATTGTCTAAACATTACATAGGCAGTATGTTAGTTTCGCGTATGCTGCAGAAGAAGTGTGTATATAAGTATTCGCTTTGATGATAAGCAATTTAATAAAATGACCATGCAAATATTCAAAAAATAAAAGCATGCCATCCCACTTCTCGTCCTGATGTCGTTTATGGCTATATGTATTGTTTTCAAGGTTAATTAAAACCGACCACCTATAGCCCTCACCTTCACTAGAAAAGGCAGCATTTATTACTGTTCTCGCTATCAATAACCATTATTGGTTAAGTAGCGTAATTGTATTCCGCCATTTTAATTACGTTTACCAATTCATTCAACACATTCTTCAATTGGTTTTTTATAAATACCTTTATAGTTAGATACATGTACCACTCGGACATCCAATACATGTAATTCTTTAAAAAAGTGAGTTTCCAGGCTGAGGTCTAAGGTGCAATTTATTGCGACCTCTGAACTCATCATTGAGACAAGCTTTACATGGTAATAACACTATTTAATGATGAATCCATGTGGAACGAGGCATTATCTTATCAATATGATATCGTCCGATAGCAATCATGCTTTCATCGGTATGCAAAAAAAATCACTAAATCGGGATGCAAACATTCATACAGACCATGAACAGAACAAATTCATCCACAAATGCATGGTTGCCGCTACTGTTGCATTTGACTTCAGGAAAGCGACTTATCAACATTTTTTGCAAACATGCTTAATTTCCAATAAAAATCCTGTGGTGCATTTTTTGTAATAATTTTTTAAAAAAACTTTTCGTGAAACCAACCTACCTGCGCCATGGATTTTACTACAAAAAAGTCCAGGGCAAACCCTTACGCGAAAGCGAACATAATATCACAAATTTTTATTGGCTGGCTCCTGCCACTATTTAGGGAAGGTTATAATCGAGATTTGGAAGTAGATGACTTGTATGACACGTTAGAAGATGATTTGTCAAAAGGTTTAGGCGATCAACTTGAGAGGTGAGGAGGTATATGTAATACTACTATTAGCCACACACTTCGCTCGGATTTTATTAACTGATCTCTTTTATACATTAAATCTAGCCAGTGGAGGAAACAGATGGAGCTGCAGAAAGCCAAAGGAGTGAAACCTAGCTTGCTCAAAGCATTGTGGGCGATTTTGGGTTGGCGATATGCAAGCGTGGTTGTCGGTTTTGCTTTTCCGGAATTAGTATTCCGGTAAGCTACACCTTATCCGAAGATGTGTAACTATCCTGGAAACATTACTATGTTCATGTTATAACTTGTATTCTGAACTGTTCAGAGTCCTTCAGCCCTTAGTGCTTCGTGAGCTTCTACTGTCTTTTGATGACGAGTCTGTGAGCGACA
The DNA here is from genome assembly GCA_027743745.1 of Alloscopus bannaensis. Classification (NCBI taxonomy): domain Eukaryota; kingdom Metazoa; phylum Arthropoda; class Collembola; order Entomobryomorpha; family Entomobryidae; genus Alloscopus; species Alloscopus bannaensis. The sequence goes on from JAHZMW010004615.1 coordinate 18,955, forward strand.
CAACTCAGTACCTGTTTGCAGCAGCAGTTAGTTTATGTGCGTTTGGCATCACGATAAGTTTTCATCCTTCGTGCTACCACTGCTTTGTGAGCTCCATGCGTTGTCGAATAGCATGCTCTTCACTTATTTATAGAAAGGTTGAGCTATTAACATGTTTCAAATATAAATTTTTTAAATGGGATTTGAGAAAGCCCACGGTGTACACGGAATTCTGTCCATTTTTACCAGGCTCTCCGTTTGTCAAAGTCGGCTCAAGGCAAAACGACTGTCGGTCAAATCACTAACTTGCTGTCGAATGGTACTAATTTATATTGTACTGGTCACAAATTGCTGAAATTCGTAGATCACCTCTTCATGTCTGGTCGAATGCTTTCAGATGTGAATCGGTTTGACTACAATCTCCTCTTCCTTCCGTATATACCTCTGGGGATAATTCAGTTGGCTATTTTTGGAGTATTTCTCTATAAGGAATTTGGAGTAGCTGCGTTTACAGGGATTTCAGTAGTGCTTCTACTGATGCCAATTCAATGTGAGACTCTACACGCGAAATGTTGACCTTGTTTGTCCCAGAAAATGTCGATGATATATTTACTATAATCGTGGTCATCACCTTTAACTCAATGTCTTCAACGATTAATCATGTGATTTCTGTTTATGCAGATTGGAATGGTCGTTGGTCAGCAAAGTGTCGCCGGAGAATCGCTCAACGTACAGACGAGCGAGGACGAATTATGAACGAAATCATCATTGCGATGAAAATCATTAAGCAGTACACATGGGTATGCTTTTTATGTAACAATGGTCTACTATGAATATGTATCATTAGCCAACACGTTACCGATCGATAAGCTTTGTTTTTCTTAATTTGGATAGGAAAAACCATTTTCTGCAGTGATACATAACTTGCGAAAGTAATATAACATATTATTATTGCAATTTAGACTTTCCGGTTGCAAATGCATTTTAACTGTATTTTATGTATTTGAACTATTTCGGTTTCTAGGTTGGAGGTGAATGCTCTGAAGACACGGTTACATCTCAGAGGGTTTTATTTGTCTATGTACATGTCCACATTGAAACTGACCGTTTTTCTCACCATTCTCACATACGTTCTTCGTGGAAATGAGCCTACCGCAGACAAAGTATTTTTTCTCGCGTCTGCCTATTTCACAATTATCCAGTCAGTGATTTATCTGATTCCTTCAGCTATCTCTGGGTTGGGAGAGATTCGAGTTTCGCTGAGCAGACTTGAAGTAACATAATTATCTACCAAAGTGCCAACTACTTATATGAATATTTGCATATTATGTGTGGGTCTAAAAATGTAATTTCACCGATTTCCTGTAGACATTCTTATTACTCGAGGAAAAGTCTGATAGTGAGCGCTTAAAAATTACGGATGTTGCGAGTAGTTCACTGCAACGTCCAATGGTATCGCTGGACACTACGTCGGCTACGTGAGTTTAATTTAAAAATTAATGTTTCTACTTTCATAAGTGGACTCTTTGCTTCTAAAACCTACCGACGTATTTTAGTTGGACCGGAGAAAAAATGAATTTGAATGACGTCAACCTGTTCGTCGAAGGAGATAAAGTGGTAGTCATTGCTGGAGCAGTTGGGTCTGGAAAGGTGTCTTAATTGTGATTACCTACACATTTCATGGTTCTGCTTAAAAAATTATGTAAAAAGTTTGACCGCCATGCTATGTTAATTAAAACAGACTTCACTACTTCACGTGCTCCTTGGCGAGTTACCCGTGGCCAAAGGGAAGTGTTCCATTCAAGGTCATTTGCCACAAGCAGATCATATCCTGGTTTTTAGTAATGTATGAAAACGCATAGAGAACGGAAATGCTAAAGTTTTATGCAAAAATTTGTTCAGGATCGGTTTCAGTTTGCTTTTTCTGTAAAATTACAGGGTTCCGTTGTGGCGCAAGGGACATACGGAGAATTAGTGGATGCCGGTGTCGATTTTGTTAATTTAATGTCTGGCGATGATGAAGAAGGACAAGCACGAAAAACTAGTCAAATAAATGAACCGGAGAAAGCCGTACGGTCAAAATATGAGTTCGCGTGGAACTGCTGTAAAGTACTGTTTTAAAAAAATATTTATATTCCAGGAAAAACAAGGCACAAGTGCTATAGATCTTAAAAGACTGGAAGCAAGCAAAAATTCTCATGCAGAGCAGAAAGCAACTGGGTCGATAAGCTTTGGGATTTATTGGGAATATTTGAAAACTGCCAGTTCTCCGATGATGTTTGCTGTTGTAATGTCGTTCTTTGTCTTATGCCAAATATCGTTAACCGTATCGGACTTTTGGCTTTCGTACTGGTAAGGTTATCCTTTAGTTAGACATGTTACGTGTTGCTGAAGTTATACATCCGATTATAGGACAAACGCTGAAGCAAAGCACATCAAGGGGGAGGATGAAGATGGGGATTATCGTGGGCGAAGTTTTTACATTTGGGTATTTTCCGGGCTCATCGCCGGTGTCATTGTTTTCAACGTACTTCGAGCCGTTGGATTTTTTACGTACTGCATGAAAATCAGTGTGAATATGCACAACAGAATGTTCAAAAGTTTGGTTCGAGCTCCAGCCAAGTTCTTTGACGACAATCCTTCCGGCCGAGTCATGAATCGATTTACCAAAGACTTGGGCTCCATGGATGAGATGCTTCCGCCCACCTTCTTTGATATGGTTTTAATCTTCTCAAACGTGGCTGGAGTTTTTGTTCTCATCATCATCTCCAATTTCTATGCGGTGATACCGACGGTCATTGTGCTCTTCCTTCTGACGATGATTCAGCGGTATTATGTTGCAACGGCAAGGGATGTCAAACGAATCGAAGGAATTAGTGAGTTGGTGAATTTATGTGGACGAAAAAGTGATTTACATTATTTTAAAAGTGAAATTTAATTTTCTTTTTTAAAATAGCTAAAAGTCCAATTTTTACTCTGAGCTCCGCAACCTTTCAAGGTGCCCTTGCAAATATACTTTTCTGTAGTTGTACTGACTGATTGTGGTAAATAGTGTTTTGATGTTTCAATTTGGGCTAATTGTAATTAATTTTTTGTAAAGGATTAACAACCATTCGCTCTGCACGGGCTGAGCCGATTCTTACTTCACAGTTTGATAGTTTACAGGTTTAACTATAAAATATTATAACTATTTATGACATGCTGTTTGGATGTGAAACTTGGAGTTTCTTAATCTTATCCATATTATATAATTTTAACCCAGGATATTCACACAGCATCTTGGTTTCTCTTCTTTTCAACTGCACGTTGCTTCGGCATTTGGGTGGAAGTCATTTGCGTGATTTTCTTGGCGGTGGTTACCTTCAGTTTTCTCATCCTTCAGAATGGTAAGCTATCAGCGTGTTTAACCAAAGACCATTTGCATTCTGCATCTAGAGTACCTACATATATGAAATGTACTCAATTTGAATCCACAATTGAATGTTCCTCAGCCAGCGACAGTGGAAATTTAGGTTTAGCCATAACTTCGGCGATGTCAATCACGGGCTGGCTCCAGTTCGGCATGCGGCAGGCCGCAGAAGTCGAAAACTTGATGACTTCCGTAGAACGAAACGTGGAATACGTAAACTTGAAGCCCGAAGCACCTTTAGAATCCGAACACGGTTAGACGGTCAAACTACATAAGCAAAGCGTGTAGAAGCTGAATTTTTTTACCCCTTCGTACGAATCTAACCCAAGAATATTGACATATCAGGGAAGAAACCTTTAGAAACATGGCCCAAAGAAGGTGGCATTCGCCTATCACAAGTTTACTTGGCCTATGACCAAAAGGATGTCTTGAAAAACTTGACGTTCGAAATTCAGCCTTGTGCAAAAATCGGAGTTGTCGGTAGAACCGGTAATGAAAGCGGAAGTTCGATATTCTGTTTTGGTCCATAAAATGTTGATTGCATGATTACAATCTGAAATGATGCTTTGGATTCATGTCCACACAGGTGCCGGCAAGAGTAGCATCATTCAAGCACTCTTCCGTTTGACGGAGCCCCGAGGAGATATTTTTATAGATGATGTTAACATCAAGGAAATCGGTTTACATGACCTACGGAAGATTATTAGTATTATCCCACAAGACCCTGTGCTTTTCTCAGGTACCATGAGATACAACTTGGACCCTTTCAGCGAGTATCCGGATGACGAGATTTGGAGAGCGATTGAAGAAGTGGAGCTCAAAGAGGCGGTTCCTACTCTAGAGTATCTCGTTGCAGACGGTGGAAGCAACTTTTCTCTGGGTCAACGGCAACTTGTTTGTTTGGCCAGAGCGATTTTGAGGAAAAACAAGATTATTGTGATGGATGAGGCGACAGCAAATGTAGATCCTCAGTAGGTGTCTTTTTGAAATATTTATTATTAGTATTATTAGGCAATAATGTAATTCAGTGATTTTGAATGGTATTCCTAGAACTGACAATTTTATTCAGAAAACAATTAGAGCAAAATTTGCCGAGTGTACGATTGTCACAGTTGCTCACAGGCTGCATTCCGTGATTGATTGTGATCAAATTTTAGTGCTAGACAATGGCTATTTAAAGGTACAAATGAAATTTTTAACAAAAGGACATAGAGATTACTCGAGCCCTTATTTTACACATAATTATACATCTTGGTTTTATAACTGTAATGGGAAACTTTTTCTAGGAATATGATCATCCTCACATTCTTCTTCAAAACCCAAGTGGAATTTTAACAGCCATGGTACTGCACACCGGCAGAAGTAGCAGTGCCATGCTGAGAAAAATTGCCGCCGAGGTATTTCTAGTAACTTTCTCCGAAGCCTTTTTTTACGTATGCAGCTCAACTCTTTTATTCACATTTATTTGAAATCATTGTTTTTAGACGTACGGCAGGAGAAGAGGTTCATTCAAGGCTGAGTCCGTTCAAGACCTGAAATCAATAGCGGATGAGCTAAATGCTAACGACGGAGACGGCAGTCCGACACAAAGAGGTTCGGATGCTAGCAGTAGTAGCAAAAGTACTGACGACGGCAACTAAGCAGTGCCTCAAATAAAATAATACCAATCCTATGTATTACGTTGTTGTATTATTTTTTATGCAATGTGTTTTGCAATGTTATAATGATTTCGATATACATATAGTATGCGATCTACGATTCTGGCACGCGTGCGTATGCGACAATGTGACGTATACGATGTAAAAAAAACTTGAAAATTTTAAGATTTTGGATTAGGCTAATGCGGATATACCATGCTTGCCAATCACAGCATTATGTCAATTTACACAAAAATAAAGTATAATCATCAGTAATTGCAGGGTAAAAGTGTGATTATAATTCCTATACAATAGCTCCAAATGCTTCTCATACATCTCACGAAACAAATATGTAAATCCTTTCATAGTTTCTGAATAAGCATCAAGAAAAATATGCCGAGTTATGAATAATTCCAATCACCGGAAGTGGTTTACCCAACTCGTCTACGTCTCATTCACAGCCAAATCATTCTACAAATACTCACGCGTCATAGAAAACTCAGAACGCATACATTATTTGATTCGTTTTCCTTCAAAAGAAGCACGTTTTGCTGATGCAGTATTAAATTAGCACTGTATACGAGAATACTTTTGACTACTTGTTTTCTAAAGAAAACCAAAATACTTCAACACCATGATTGTCTCAAGACAGTCAGCTATAATTTCGGATGATTTTCTGGTGGCTGTTGAGCCACCCGGACATGAAGAAGGTACAAACTTACAAGTTTATTTAATATTTTACAGTAAATACTAATCATGGGCCAACCAGTGAGTAGGTATAAATTCTTTTACCTTCGTTCTTGAGCCCACCATACAAGGACACAAGGTCACACCAACAAAACCCGAAGGGAGGTCACTCGTTTTCGAATCATAACCAGAATAAAACCATGGATATGGCTTCAAATTTCCAGAAACTGATAATACTCCATTATAAATTGCAAATTTTTACTCTAAACACAAACTCTTCATCACACTCGCTGCCCCTTACAGTCACCCTCTAAACCAACCTGGCGTACCCCTGAACATTCCCTTACTCTTGTAGGCGTATTTTTTCACACTTTGCGAATGAATACGAGGAATCTAGAACAGTAGGCATGGATCATGATCACTACAGTTTGGCAAAAAAGTGCTGTGAAGGGCAATGTATGCATTTATTCGCTGTCCTATCCATAAATGCAATCTTGAAGAGTTCAGAACAAACGTATGTTACATCTTATCTGTTTAGAGAAACTATATCGCAGTTGTAAATGTTGAACAGGTAAGCTTCATCGGCTCCTCGAAGGACCTGTCCGTTCCTTCCCTGGAAATGCGTCATTAGCGCAATATTTCTCGGCAGGCTTCGCAGAACAACGAATCAATGCCGACAACATCGCCTTAGTCCAGGATGAAAAGCGACACACATTTGCTGAGCTGGAGGACATATCCACCCGCATAGCAGCGGTACTTCGGGACATGGTGAAAACGACGCGAAATCAAAATCCTGATAATGACAGCGTCATAGCTATCTGCATCCCACCCTCAGATAAACTGATTTTTGTCCTCTTCGCAATACACAAACTGGGCGCTGCCTACGTCCCGATTGATGTCACCTTCCCGGAGGAACGTGTCTTCAAAATTGTGAAGGACTGCAGACCGCTGCTGATTATTAGTGATCATCACACAAAGTACATTAGCAAGTTTGACATCGTAAAGGAAACGAATAAGGTGCTAAGCACACAGGATATGATGGAGAAAGTCGCTGAGAAGGCTGCCAAAGAGGTGGAACGCCTGCCTTCCACCACCAGCTCACGAAGTGTTCAACCGTTGATGGGAAATCCGGTGGTTGCAGAGAGAACCGCTATAATTTTGTACACCTCTGGTAATTCGCATACAGTAATTTCGAATTGAGCAATTCCATGTGGACAAACGAAGCTTAAATTAAATTAAATTCTTACAAGGGAGCTCTGGTGAGCCGAAAGGAGTACGCCTCAGTCATAGGACTGTGATGAACCGTCTGAGTTGGCAATGGCAAGAGTTTCCATTCAATGCAGACGAGACTTGCGTCTTTAAAACTTCTATGACTTTTGTGGATTCAGTAGCGGAGGTAAATTACTATGAAAATAATTATTATTGACACGTTCCAGCGATTGAATGAACAATGCAATGGATTACGTTAAATTATGCAGATATACGCTCCTTTGCTACAAGGCCAACCTCTGGTCATTTTTGAAAAACATATCACTTCCCAACCACAAATCTTTATGGAGAGATTGAGTTTCCACAAGATCACTCGAGTCACACTCGTGCCATCTCTTCTTCGAGCAATATTCCATACACTGAACATTGTTGGAAAAGCGAATGGAATGAGCTTGCTGAGCACTGTGAAATTATGGATCTGCTCTGGAGAGCCACTTTCTTTTGACCTACTCGCGGGTATGGTAGTCAGTTCAGAGAATTTAAATGACTATTGTAGCACGAAGAAATCCTTAATTCAATCTGGTTCCACACTTTTGCACAGAGTTCTTTGACTACTTTCCCCGCAAGTACACACTAGCCAACTTTTACGGAAGTACGGAGGTAATGGCGGATGTTACTTACGTGGCGTTTAGCTCGAAAGAAGAGGCGTTCAAGAAGGGGGTTGATAAACGTGTTCCAATTGGTTAGGCGACACAAATCAATACTGAAGTAGCAAATAAAAATGTGAAATATGTCTCGATTTTGTAATTATTGAACTTTAGGTATTCCAATTTATAACACGGTGGTGTACGTCTTGGACAATGACCTAAACATGGCAGAATTCGGAGAGATTGGTGAGATTCATATCGCTGGATACAATCTGGCTACCAACTATGTTGGAGGCTTGAGTCCGGACAAATTCATCGAAAATACGTACACACGAACCACCGGTAACATTTATAGGGAGGAAGACCTCGTACAATATTAAGTTTTCATATGATTACTGTTCTAAATTGCGCTTTGTTTTGTATCAGCATTTAAAACGCTGTATAAGACCGGAGACTATGGACGAATTTTCAACACTCAGGGTGGAGCACGTATGCTCTTTTATGAGGGAAGAGTCGACTCCCAAGTCAAGGTTCGCGGCCAGAGAATAGACTTGGCGGAGATCGAATCCAATCTGTCTGAGATTCACCTAATAACCAAAGTCGTCGTCCTTTGCTTTCACTCGGGTCAACAAGATCAAGCGATTCTAGCCTACGTTGTTCCGTCAGAACCCACTGTAACTTTGGAGCGGTTGGAGCCGATGATTGTTAAGAGACTTCGGGACTATGAGCGTCCCCTCATAAAATTCATTGACGATATCCCGCTTCTAGTCAATGGGAAGACGGATAGGCAACGCTTGCTTAAAATGTATGAAAATGAAATCCAAAACCGGGAAGAGTTTGAAGACTGGGCCCAGTTAGACTTGCCAGAAGGGAAAATTGATACTTGCGAAACCCTCCTGAAAGTCATGTCTTCCGTTACTGGGACAAGTGTGGAAACTTTGGCTGAGAACATTGACAACTCGTTTTTCAACGTTGGGGGCACATCCTTGAATGCCGTTGTTGTTGTCGTGAAGCTGAGAGCACACAATTTGTTTATTACAATCAGCGACTTCACGGGGGCAAAAACCATCCGACACATTTTACTCGCTTTGTCTCAAATGGACGAAGAAGAGGAGGAAGAAAGCGGGGGTGAAACTGGGGGACGTGACTCTTTCACTAGAGGAAGCCATAACACGGTGCAGAAGTTTACAATAGAACCCCTTAGGGACGATGACAAAGAGGAGACAATTCAGTACGTTGTGAGATCTCTTTAATTAAAAAAAAATGACTTTTGCAGTCGAATTCATTGAGCAACACTTTCATTTTCTGTATTAGTGCCATAAGTCACAGCTTCTCCAAGAAGGGAGACCTCGAAGCCTACACAAAGGCTGCATACGAAGAATTCCAGACCTTAGTCAATTCCATATGGTCGGAGTTGGTTAGCAAGGGATATTCGTAAGTGGAGCAGTAGCAAATACTTGACTTATGCACATCGGTTTTTACTGTGGAAAATTGTGCACACCGTTCTCCGACACTCATGAGAAATAATATTGAAATTTAATTACAAGATTCACTGTACGAAGAGTGAAGGATCATAAATGCGTTGGGGCAAGTCTGAACTTTGACGTTTACGACGAGCCCGAGTCTATTGATGCAAGTCCAGCCATTAAGTACGTTTTGGACATGCTGGGTAAGTTTTGTCTATGTTCAGTAAGTCTGATCTCATCCGGTAATTTTAGAGTAAGCAGAAAACTCATGAAATGACATTTGAAACCTAAAGAATTCATCGAGTCTCGACAACGGCAAAAGCTGCCCAAAGGCAGAGGTAAACTACTCCATAGTTTTATGATGGGCACCAGCGATGACGTGGACGAGTCGGAGAGTGTGAGTGCAATAGAATTTATGGAGGAAAACATACTGGAAATGGCTCACGTCAACAAGTTTATGGGAGTTTTGACCACAAATACCAACCCACTGACCAGAGTAATTCGACACTGATATTATTACCACTATTCTGCGACTAAGAATTTCAAAAGAAATATCATTCGTAACTTTTGTATATTTTCAAGCAAATTGACGTGGATCTGCATGGATATGAGGTTTTAAATGAGTATCAAGTCAACCAGTACACAGCTCCGGATGGAACGAAACCATTTCTCCTGGCTCCTGACTCATTCACGATTGTTTGTTGTTGGAAGCAAATTCCAGGGAATCAAATGGACATGTTTTAAAGTTCATAGAATGAATAATTTGCCTGAAATTATCAATATCCTCTTAACAAACGTCAGCATTGCTTATATTTACATTAGAGCGATTCAGTATTTAGAAGAGTGTAATAAACCAAAGGATATAATCCTGCTTACAATTCCCAATACATGGCAAACGGCGATGATACTCCAAGGTCTTTTTACCGCAAAGATATTAGAACGGAAGCCATACGACAAACACAAATATATTTTCCACTATAAATTTGTAGATGTGCTCCATATTATATCTACAGAAATAAAGCATGAGCGTGCGGATATTTACACTTGTAATTAATTATGTCACAACAGAAATAAATAACCCACAGTAATGCTATTCCAACTGTTGCACACTTTGCCATTTATGATGAATAAATACGTGGCAATTTTGAGTTAAATACAAATATAGCTAATATCATTCATTATTTCAGTGTTTGGATTACCTTTGTTCCTCTGGGGAAAATGGCTCACCGATTCTTACTTATCTATTTTTACACTGCCGCTATTATATTTCTTCCCCTTTGTGCTTCTACCTCTCCGAAATGCGAAGACCAGAAAGAATGTGATTCCTGCCTCGGCACGCCAGGCTGTTCGTGGTGCAAAGAGCTATTTACGGTATGACATCTCAAAGCGGGTGTACATTAGCGACACCATTCCCAGTCTTCTTAAAAATCATTATACTACATTCTGGATTTATTCCACAGAAAGATAATGTGAAGTCTCAAAACCCACGTTGTAATACAATCCAAGGGCACAAAGCGAACCAATGCAAAGACATTGAAGTCACAGCAGAAAGTCGACAGAAAATGTAAATAGAATAAAGAGATCTTTAAAAGAAATTATGTGGGAAATGCAGTGTGTTAGTTAGCATTTACATAATATTTCATTCCACCCTGGTGAAATAGCACTTCTGACACGCCAATAACGAACACAATGCGGATTCGTCCGCAGAGGGTGGATTTCTCCTTAGGGGTTGGCCAACAACAGTCTGTTGAATTGGAGTACATAGATGGCACGGACAAACCTTTGGATCTGTACTACATCATGGACCTCTCGGCAACAATGAGTGATGATAAAGTAAGGTCAACAAATGCTGATGTAATAGAATTTACGACTTTGGACCGAAGATGTCCAACTTCATAAATTTATTGTAACTTCACTAATAGGAAACCGTGTCGGCAAACGCAGAACTTTTGGTAAAAGAACTAAGAGGAATCACAAGTAATGTGCGATTAGGATTTGGATCATTTATCGATAAACCAGTACTTCCGTTTGTCTCCTCTTCACAATTGCGAGGGTAATATTCAGTCAAGAAGAATTTTGTCCGTAGTTGCTCACAATTTATCGTTTGGATGGGCGTCACTAAATTGCGCTTTTTATTAGGGACAAGGGTGCGCAGGAATCGGATTACGACATTCCGTACGGTTTCAAAAATGTGTTGCCGCTCACGGAAAAGTCCGAAAAATTTGCAGTGAGAACTATTTAATTTTCCGCATTAAGTTGTAAAATTATACTTCACAATTTACGTGTACATTAAAAGTATTTAAACACAATATCTTAGGAGAAAGTTCGGTCAGCAAAAATTTCGAGAAATCTGGACGAACCGGAAGGAACGTTTGATGCTTTAATGCAAGCCATCACTTGCACCAACGAAATCGGTATTTACTGCATTTTTCGCCATAATTGTCTACAGCGTTAAAAACCTTTCATTCCTTTCCGTATTCCCAGGTTGGCGAAACAACTCTAGAAAACTCATAGTTGTTGCCACCGACGGCCCATTCCACATCGCTGGAGATGGAAAGGTATTATTTGATTTTCCAGAACAATGATGGTCGAACGTACCTTGTACTTCTGACAATGTCTTTTGTAGCTTGGCGGGATCGTGAAACCTAACGATATGAAATGCCACATGGACAGGAATGGCGAGTTTTACACACACTCAAAAATTCTGGATTATCCCTCCATTGGAGAGATAAACGCTGTGATTCTGCAGCACAAAGTTTACGTAATTTTTGCAATTAGTAAACTTCAAGGGGATCGCGTTTCCCAATTGTACAAAGAGCTCGAAAAGCATATTACCCAAGCGAACGCTGTCGATCTCGATGAGAAATCTTCCGAGATGGTGCAAACAATCAAGCGAAAATACGAGGTTTAAACTTGTTGCATTCCCATTTTCCATCCATCCACCAGATCAAAGTAACCTCTTAGTGGTGTTGTATTTAACTTTAAAGGAAATCAGCAAAACTGTACGACTCAGTATTGATAAGGTACCTGACCACGTGAAGGTTCAAGTCGACGCACAATGTCCACGAAAGGCCTACGCTACAAATCAGAATCACTGCACAGACGTAACAGTAAAAGATAAAATCAAGTATGAATCTACAACTAATCATATTGATTATTTCGACTTTGCTCAAATTCGACTTAAAATTCTCATTTCTGCTTAAGGTTCAAGATCACGGTTACATTAGCCCGCTGTCCAGATAAAAAAATGAATTACAAAGAAAACAATCAAATTGTCATATCCTTTTTCGAACTAACCGAAACTGAGCGCCTCGTCATTAATTTAAACTATACCTGCAAATGTGACTGCAACAAACAGCGAAATATGGTAAAAAGCAAAATCTGTACCTAGGCAGAATTGGTAAGATTCGTCTATTTAGTATTTGCCTTTGGTTTACATTCGTTTCATTTTTTGTATTTTAATGTGGCCCCATTGTAAAGAATCCGGAGATTCTTAACACGTACTGCAGTGGAGGAGCTGCAGCCCTTTACGAATCGTGCGGATTGTGTTCTTGTCAAAAGGGCAGGTATGGAGATACATGCCAATGCTCGAAAACGAGCGACACAGACGATGATCAAGAGGACACGACAAAATGTGAAAATCCGGATGGTAGAAAAGTATGCTCCGACAGGTAATTT
>JAHZMW010004616.1:0-12322 GCA_027743745.1 Alloscopus bannaensis
GTATAACGGTGCCTGAGAAAAGTTGATACACCTAAATTTCCCGTTTTTTGGACATAAAACCAAAACGGGTTGACCTTTGACCTTGAAATCAGCACCATCTGACACTACTCAACAAGGGTCTTCACATATATCAATATGAAGGAAATAATCAAAAATGAGTTTTTCCAACCCTAGCAAAAGAAATGGACTCACTCTGTTCCAATCTCAACTGTGTAGGCTACCTGAAAAATAATTCTGAGTTTGTGGTTCGATTTGTTTAAGCTCTGATTAAATTTGACGTGGTCCACGCTGTGTGGTATCACTTTGGGAAACAAGTAGAAAGTATAAACATTCAGAAGAAATCATGCTCAATTTAAATATTGTCTTGAAATATAGTCAAGGTTTCATGTAATACAGAGAATCACGTGATCTCCCAACCGGAACACTTGTTCAAACATCGTTCCGTACAGATTTAGTCAATTCAATAAACGTTCCTGGTCTTAGTCTATTAATTATATTGGAATTCATAATAACTAATTAACATATATTTTACCCCTGTCTTTTACAATTTTCTCTATACACATTTGCTCGAAATCTAGCCCCTTTACTTTTACTGATGGTTTGCAGGCTTGGATGAACTCGTTCCATGTAGAGATACATTGCCATTTTACTGAGCATTGGTATTTTACGGAGGAGGTAGTAAACTTTTTGTTTTGCATTGCTCCGATGGTTGGAACCATCCGTTGTAAATCTTATTATTTAGATGTCTATTAACAAATTTGACTAACATGACCTTTGTCCTCTCTGTAATTGTAAGAACGTTGAGCCGTGAGAGTAGATCATTGATTGTAGCTACAAGATTTTTTATTTTCGTTTTTCTCCCACGCGATAGAAAGTTTGGGTGAAAGTAGGTAAGAATAAATCTTTCAATTTTTTTCGTTGCTGGTGGAGGTGCTTCAAATTTCCAAGAGTAAGACGATGAATATATGCGTTACTTGTCAGCAAGTTAGTTTTATGCTTTTACCGTTTCTGTTGGTTGTGCGACGGAAGTCAGACTGCGGTATGTTTATAAGAAACAAACTACAATCCCAAGAAGCGCATATTACAACTCAATGATTCCGCAAAAAAGCCATTGACCAGTTTGTCTTGGAATCCTCTTTTCCATTACAGTAGAAAGTAGTTGTAATAAAACACCAGGGAAAGCATCTGCCTCTAAAAGGGCATTTTCTCTTTTTCCGTCGTGATCATCTCTCTTCGTAATCATCCACTCGGTTAATCATTCCACTCATTCTCCGGCATATTGCGTGACGACAACCATTAAGCATTACGCAGCAGCCCCTCTCAACATTTTTATGTTCTCTGATCTCGTAAATGCGAGAACCAGAGAGAGAGAGAGAGAGAGAGAGGTGGTATGTTTCATGCCGACAGCAGGCTCAAAAGTCGAAAATCAAACAACAAACAAGCTTGCTTTTACGAACCCGGTGTGTAGATACATGCTTTTTCTGGTTTAAACGTAATAAGTACCCAGTAATTTCACTTGAGCCGTCAACAAAAAGGAAACTTTTTACTTGTGAAAGTAACCAAGTTAATTGAATGCGTGTGGGCTGGATGGACTCTTTCTCTTTGTGTGTAAAGGCAAGTTGAGGCAACTGGCTCAGATCTCAAAGAGAAATGCGGTGATAGTGACGACTGATGAGGATGGTGATGATGAATGTGATGATATGATCTGCCTAACAGGGGCTCGAATGTTCAACAAAGTGCACACTTTTTGTCTATTCGAGTACAAAAAGAAACGTTAAAAAGTGAGTGAATGAGTGTGTCTCCGTGCTCCCAGAGCCAGGTAATTTCTGTAATGAAAGACTTTTATGGGTTTCCCATCCTCCGCTCATCCCTCTCACCCTCATTCTCAAGTATCAAAAACATCACAACATGCAATCCAACGATATAGTTTCACTTAATTAGCAGAACGAAAAATTAAAAGCCTTTTTGTCCGGCATCGGTAGAAGAGTACAAAAGGGCAGAGAGGATACATACTCACTTTAGTAATGAACCATCCCTTGTGTTATGTCCTTGATCATCATCTTTGTATTTACTCAACATTCACTCAAGGGTTTTGCTTACACCAAAAGAGTACTTCTCTTGAATCTTGATCTGTCTACCGTTTTTTACTAATAATACAAAATGTCAACATTGAGGACGACGGGTCTTTGTATACTTTTATTGTACCCAAAAAATGGAGATTGTCACGCAAACTATCGATTTTTAAGAGACGACCTTACCTTTCCACTGTTTATTTTTCCACTCTACACTAATCACTTTCTCTTTGTTATTTGAATCATCATCCTTTATTTTCGTGGTCTTTTAGCCTCTTTCTCCGTGTTTGTGTGTTCATTGTTCCAATTTCGTAAATTAACCAAAATTACACACGGTTACATTTTATTGCATGGCATTTTCTCTCGCTCTCTCTTATTCTCATTCACTGTGTGGGAAGGGGAGACAGTGACAACAAGTAGTTTTTTCTCTCTTCCAATTAACCTAGGAACTGATACATCACCTGAGGTACACATGGTGAGTATGGAAGCTTTTATGTCTAATGGAAAGTACTTTTCAGTCGTGAGTGGTGAGCATCCTTTTTCTTTTTGCTCAGCGTGATCTCTCCCTGACTCACACCATATTCGCCGTGAGTAATTTTCTCGTTCAGCTAACAAGTCATTAGCTGGTAAAGGTGCCTTGGCTGTCCATGTTGCTCATACGGAGGCTGATCTGTCATCCTTTTCTTTTTTTTCTCTCTCTCTCTCTCCTTTTGTCTCTCTCGAGTGTAATTTCATTAAATGGCAACAGGAGAACATGTCATCGAGCTTCATTCACGGGAGTATCAAGGGCAAATTATAGAGAATTCTTTTGTAAGTTTTACCCAATATTGCGCGATTTAAGACTGCTTAACATGTTAGTGTTTGATTACGCAAATGTAGTTCGCGTTATTAATTATGCTCTGCAGTTGTGAGTTATTTCTGCTAGTTTGTGCTCCTTGAAAAATTGTTTTACTAACGGAATAAATCAAATGTAAAAGAATGTATTCCTGTTTTAGAGACTCGTAAGCAGTAACTTGCATATGCTTTACTTTCATCTGAAACTGCCGGTATCACATTGCCCCAACAACGTGTCGGCAGATCTTCCAGTTCCACTCTCTGCGGAACAGTTGCGACGTTGGAGGAAAGTTGAGGGAACTGACTCATTTCTTGGTTGCATACGTGCATCTGATCCCAACATCTGCTCCTGTATAAAAACGGTTTAATCTGTACTTCTCCCAACTGTCCCATTATTGTGAACCTTTAAAAGGAGTTTTTATGGCTGACGTCTACTTGATAGATTGGCCGCATTATTACCACATCGTTTATGCATAATAGCAATAATATTCACTGCTAGGAATCGTTGAAGGGTTGCTTACCTCTTTTTCGTCAAGTCTACTCTACGTACAGTGACGCCTATTATATAAAGTTATTCTCGAAATGCTTAATTGCCCTCATGGTCAAAATTATCTAGAGGATCTAGAACAAGTCGCAAGCAATAAGCCCTGTCTTTTGTAACATGTGGGTGACAGATATAAATGTGAAAAATACATTTTACTATGATGAAGATGAAGTGGAGCAAGAGATATTTACTGTACCGGTACTTTTTGTCATTTTGTGCAAACTCCTCGTGTTCAGGTCAGCCAACATGTGTAAAACGATAACGCTTCTCTTACTTATCATTCCATGGTTTTTTTTAGGAAGGATTAAGCAAAAAGCGAAAGAGAGAGAGAGAGAGAAACAAAGAGATGTGGCAAAGTGCGGGAGCTGCTATCAAGAGAACCATCAATCACCATTTACATCGATCGCTTTGGGGAATTTTCTCGGACAGTTTAGACCTTTAAAAATCTCCAAGTTATCTCACTTTATTAATTTATCGCTCTATTGAGGCTATGAAAACGTGGTCGTGCTGGCGACGCCCTTGGAAAAGCTTGGAAAGAGTGTGGCACTGTGGCGTATATTTTCTCGCTTTCGCTAGCTAATTCCATCCTCTTCTGGCTTTGAATGGAATTCCATGGGGATTTTTTTCCTTCCGTATTTCCTTTCTCTCCTTCGCCGAGGACTTCATGCGTAACGTGGCTAACCACAGGACTTCAAATCGAGTGGTAGAAAAACATATCACGTATATTATATACCTTTTGCTGCTCTTTTCCTCAATTTCATCACTTTGCTGCATCCATTATCGCCATTTGAAGCAATTGGGGAAACACTTCACAGAGTAGTTCAGCATAAAAGACGAAATCCAGAAAAATGCATAAAAGTTTTTGTGCACTAAACTCCCGATGAGAGTATATGTGCAGCCTAATTTGGGAAAAGGAATGGAGTAGTTCCTCAAACCAATAGTTTACATTGTGCTAGATATGTGAGTATGCGAGAGAATGATGATCAAGCTAGAAGAAATTGTATGTCACAGTTTATTGTCACTAAATGATTGTTTTCTCTTCTGAATCATGCTATTAACCATACATCAATTTTCTCATTCTGTTTTATCAAACAGAAAGATGTTATACATATATGACGGTCAGGATATATATATTTCTGCACGTGAGTGGTGCGGGGGATGCAAATAAAGTTGTTCACTCGTTTTAAGCATTAGACTCAGTGATCATTGCATATCGGTTTGATAAAAATTCATATCTATCTTTTGTTTACTTCTTTGCATTATTATTATTACCATCCAATACTATGATTGAATAAAATATTAACGCTAATGACAAATTAGGATACATGTTGAAATGCAGGAAATATAATAATCAGCATTTTATATGGTGAAACTAAAACTGTGGCTGATCCTGCCTATACCACGACTCGTGTGAGTTGTATGCATCCCCCGCCATTTGGATTCGTTTCGTTTCGACACGCCATTTATCATAAGATTTCCTAGCAAGATCTATTTGCGCCATATTTATTGACCAACAACGAAAGCAATTTCAATGTTATTCCACGTTTCCATATCATTCCCCTGCCACCTGTCGAGCACTTTCCCCGTAATATTACAGCATTTTTAAGCAATACATCTCTAATAGTATTTAACATTCCCCTACCTGTGTGTGTACTAGCGCATTGTTCCAACATCTTGAATAAGTTTCCGTTTGTCACGTGTTGAATTACAAGCTGGAAGCACCAGATTCCAAAAGTTTGATGATTTCTTTTAGACAATTCTCTTTCTGTCGAACCGTATTCCACTATGCTTCTGTGCAAAGTTGATCTACTACCTGGCTTAGCCATTTAATGCTTTTACCGTATCCTTCAGAACAACCTATCAAACCTTACATTAGATATATATTATGTACTATACATTTGACGATAACGGATCATTAATTTACACAATCAAGGTTTAACATTATCAATTATTACAGTCAAAAGTGTACTTAAACACAACACTTTTTCCTAGTTATTGTGTCACATTATTGTACTTTACGTTTATACATTAAATAGCATCATCATCGACGATAACGAATATTCGTTTTGCAGCCATTGCAGTGTGATATACAGATAAGGGGACTTTTAAGTAATTGTAATTAAAGTAGTTTTCTTAAAAATTTATTAAATTCGATTATTTATCGCTATTAGTCACACTACGAGTCTTGCTCTGTGATTTCTTTTTTTAAAGATAATGTTTGTATGTCAATCATATTTGAATAAAATTGTACACGACTAATCTGGTTTACTCACAATCAGATAGTTTTCTCATTTGTAAGATGAAATGTTTAAGCCACAGACAGAGATATACAGCATAATAGAATGCAGAGTCAAATGATTCGTTGAGTCAGGACTAAATTTTAATCGTAATGGTTGTGTCATACAACATGCTAGCAATGGATAATTTGGTATCATCATTATTATTATTACTAAGGTAACTGATTGAATTATTATGATAAAGACGTAAAAAACGGACGAAGCGATTAAAAAAGCGCTTTAAATATGATTACGCTTGGGCAAAACAAATAACTTGCTATGCTTAGTAAAATAAAACTTGTCGACAAAAGATAGAAACAAAATACTAAATAAAACACTAGAATCTTTATATTGCAATCCAACACAATATTGTAGCATAAAATGATGAAAACAAGAGTAGTTTCTGATTCAAATACACGTGTTACATAGAGTAGACATATAGTTACAATCTAACATTAAATTCGAGGTTTTTCTAAACAAATTGTAAACCTGACGGAAAGGTCCCAATCCCAAAGAAAACAAATGAAGATTTTAAATGTAAATACAATTTTCGGAACGGTTGACCACTGATTTTTTTTTTATTCCAGTGTATTTTATGGATTTCTTAAATAATACAATCCTCTACACCTTCGAAACTTGTGTAGAAGGAGAGTGATGGAGGTTTGATAATTTAATTTTCACATTCTGCGCCACCTCTATCGCTTCAAACTTGGCTGCGTAGTAGTGAACACTCACTGTACACACACGCTCACTCTCTTTGCGTGTTACAGTAAACTCTGAAACATAGGCAGACTCGCAATGTAAATTATTTTAAAGCTCAAAAAACAACGGTACACACACGTGTATGGCAATATTATGAAAATTGATATTTTCTGTAAAACCTGTTTCTCAGCTAGTAAATACTTAGTTAAAAAGCTGTAAAAACTGACAAACCAAAGGAGAATGTAGCAAAGACTGACGTAGCAAAGAAAAAGTATTCCTGATTTCACGGCATCGCTAATGTTTCTTGCTCTCCCTTTCATTTTTTGAGCTCTAGCTCTTGGCTACTTGAAATAGTAGTACAATGTATAAAAATATGTTTACTCTGATATAAAAGAGGATTTTCTCTGTTTTCTGTAAAACTTCTCCAACTGCTTTTCCCAATGGCAAAAAAAATGAAAATTAATTTAGTCATCTTGACGGAAGAGTCGTATGCCAACTACTAAAACTGTTTCAAAGGAGCTTCTTGTGCCTACAGGGTGCTTTTAAAAACAGGACAACATTACAACCTCCTTAAGTCTAAACTGATCTTGATTTTCTAAAACAAAAAAAACATGACAATACTGTTATCATGTTTATCTTTGAGACTTGAATACATAAAGTTACATGTCTCTTAATCATATTAGAGCTGCTACAACGGAAGACAAACTATAGTGCTTTGAGATGGGTGTTTGGTTAAAATTTGTGGAGATTCAAGAATGTGTGGTAAAAATGACTAAACGATTTTTTGGTTACTACAGAAAAATTCGATTTCTACGAGAACACAAGCCTTGAAATCGTCATAAATATGTGGACTAATGAAAAACCGGTACAACTTATACAGGCTGACATATTCTGCTATGTATAACTACCATACCTTTGTTGACATCATTATACACCTTGATTTTTTCCCGCTCCTCTTCATTTTATTTCTACATTCACATTTTTAAAAACTTACTACGTAGAGACGAGTAGAATTTGTTTGAATTTGTTTGGTATATACCAAAAATAGTGTTTGCTACATTTTATATCTTTTCAGACGTCGAGGGATGTGCTACATTTGAAAATGTTTCCATTAGACCTTTTGTGGTGCTCCGGGAGTGAGGACAATCAACAACTTTTGGGCAAGTCTTGTGCAAGCACCTGCAGAAAAAAAGAGTCCGTTCATGAAACCAATTAAGATGCGTTTAACATTATCGCGATCTCTTGTCTGTATACTATATTAACAACAACCGAGAAAAATAAAGTGAAAAATAAAAGAAACGCGTGCACCAATTTGGGGTTTTCTAAAAACGTACTTCGTTTTTACGTTGGTCTCAGCACAATGAGAAGCTTTTGAGTAAGTGAGGTAAATGAATCTGTAAAATTAATAAAACAAAATAATCAGCGCAATAAAAATCACTGCCAACCATGACGGAAATATATACAACTGATAACTCAAAATAAAGTTCATACTAGAACTAAAACAAAGCTGGAAGCGAAATTTGAATGCATTTACAATTGGCGTTGACTGGATTTAAAGCGTAAGCTGAGAAACGCATGTAAAAAGTTTGAGTTTAAATATGATGATTCCGTTATTAGACATCCATCCGGTTTACTAGGAAGGCCCTCTTTGTTACCGCCAGTGAAAATGGATCAAGTTGGGCTATCTACAAGGATAGGATCGATGCCATCATCATGATTCGGAAGATGGAGTACTGGAATCAGGCGAAGACAAGCGTGAGTAGCTGAGGTTCGTAGTGAGTTTTGCTGTCGCCCTCACAGCGCTGCTCAAGCCTCGACTCGCACTTCCTGGAACATGCTCGTATCGGTGCTGCAATGGGGTTACCTAATGATAAGCATGGCAAACAGGGAGCACAAATGTTCCTTAGGAAAACAACTGGATTACATTGCAAATGGTAAATGTCGTAGGAATAAATAAGAAGGAAAGGGAAAGGTACTGTGAGAAAGTTTCCAGTAGTCGCTGCACGAAGACGGGTAAACTCCGTCGGAGGAGGAAGCGGAGACTTCGCATCACTGTGTACACTATTCAGATGCGCGGGAGTGAAGCAAACGGGTAAGGATTCGCAGGAAAGCGAGGTGAAGCAAGGTTGTCTCATGGAGCTTGAGCGCTGCTCCCGTCGCGCAGGATTAGTGGCAATGTTGTTATTGTGCCTGTTTCTGGAGAGCGTGTACCACGCCACAGGATATTCAACTACTAGTATGCGTTGCAGCGATTTGGTTAAGGTTGCTACAAAATTGAGTAAGCGTATCATAATAATTTCGAGATGCATTTTTGACTTTCACAACAGACGCGAAAGCGTAACGTAGGTATTAAACTAGAACACAGTAAATATGGTAAATAAAAGGAATTGAAGCTGAAATGAAAGTCTCCACGCTGGAGCCCTCGGCGACGACGACTTACCAATAACGCTTCTCACAAATCTAGGCTTATTCTTCCACGCTATAAAGATCAAATAGACTGGAACTGCGGTTAGGATCACAAGAAGCCCGATACCTGTCAAGAAAGGAAAAAAGCTCTAAAGTCTAAACGTCACCAAAGTTATTCTGAAAATGTTCTGGTGTGAATTTCGTTAAACAAACCAGTGGTGACGGGGTCTGCAAACATAGGTACAACAGTAATGATTGCAGTTCCAATGATGTAGATAATGGGCCAAAAGAGATTGACTTTGATTGGTCTCGGCAAGTCGGGCTGTTGCCAGCGGAGGATTGGAATACACAACACAGCCACTCCGATGCTCAACTGAAGACCAAGACCAAGTGCGTTCAATTAATTCCAAACCGCTTTTTGTCTCGACGAGGTCTGTTGAAGAGAGAACTTACCCAAGTGGCGAAGCCCACGTAATTGATCAAGTCACCAATGTTGGGAGACGCCAAGTACACAAGGGACAACAAAGCCTGTGTGAAGAAATACAACGGATATCACTCACTCAGTATGTCGATTTTGACGCGAAACAAATCACACAACAGTTGGCACTCACAACAAAGAGAACGGCAGGGGCTGGGGTGTGCTTCTCTGTTTGAATCATTGTGAGAACCTCAGGCATTTGACCTTCCATAGCACCAGCATAAAACAATCTGGGATAAAAAAATGCAATAAGAAATCGTGTTAGGGAAGAGTTGAATTGCACTATGACAGGTTTCAGCCCCACACTTGTCTGTGACAAATCGAAGGGCTGAAAACCAACTGCCCCCCAGACTGACCTCATCATCGCCTTTATATACTTTTACAATTGTGCTTTCTCGAGTTATATTTTGCACAAAAGCTTGCATATCGCTTTGGACATTGGACAAAAGCACACGCATTTGGCACAGCGAGGAAACGTGTAGGAATCTTAGATATCGTTTATTATTGAATGTCGGTAAAAACCGAAAACTCTACCTCGAGGACGTAAGAAGGATCCCGTTGATGCCACCAAACGTGGATGCAGCGACGAAGAGGGGAACAATCCACGACATGGAGCCATACAGTTGGTTGGCAAAAGTCTGTAAGGATGAAAGGGATCCAATTTCGAGTCTTACTTAACTGCAGCGTTTATTCTTCACTGTACTTGTAGCAAAAGGATGGGCAGGTTACAACGGGGAAAAGCAGTTTGAAAGAGAGAGACACGTACCACAGCAACAGCTTCGGAATTCAGCATTTCGGTGGGACTCAGCGTCGTGAAGAACGCGACGTTCGTGAGGAAGTACACGATTGTCACCAGAATGCACGAGAAGCCAATCGCAATTGGCAGGTTCCTGTGACATGAAGAAGCACGCTTAGCACACCCACTCTTTAACGGGGATTGAAGTAATGATCACAAGGAGCGGAATCGTAGTCTGGCAGTGTGACTTACCTCACAGGATCCTTCAATTCCTCAATAATGAAGTTCAACTGTCCAAGAATAACAAATGCCAGTTTATAGAAGCGAGCATAAGGAAATCAGTACCTAATAACTTTCCCACCCAAAATAATATTCTATCCGGCATACAGCACCCAGTATAATAAACCAATTAAAAAAACTAGAATTCCGACAAAATGCTAATTGATTTTGGAAACGAACATGAACACGAACAGATAATTATGAATTGACTCTTATTTCCTGTGTGCTGTATGCGCAACCTATGTATTAATTTGCAGATTCTCTGGAATCTGTGTAATGTGAAAAAGAATCTCCGAAACGGCACTCACGTAGTTCCTGGAATGAAATAAAATAAAATCCAATTTATTTGTAGTCATTCTGCTCAAATCACAACGCCATTGCCTCTAACATAATCAGCTTGCAATTTAAGCATGCATTCGCCTCATACAAAAGATATAAGCTTGTAAGTCTGCTCCTCTTATCATTCATCGGTACAAGAATAAGTAGTCAGGAATCGAAGACTGGTGAGAAATTTGGAAATGAACAAGATTTGTCAAGTCAAAAGATTGCTTCAACTTTCACCTCTCCTCCATGAAACAGCCATGAACTATGGGCATAGCCTCAAAACACAATGACAAGTAAAGGGAAACGGCGAAGTGAAGTCGTGTACCACCACCTAGTTAGCATATTACAAAACCAAAAGAGATAATACTATTTTCATGCTATTGACTAAGTAATGGGGAAAAAACCCAAGCTTATTTTTTTAACCCTTTTCTTTGACACTCTGACAAAGCGCAAAAGCTGTGTGTACATACGACACAAAGGCAGACGTTGTTTTAGACAGAATTGAATTGACATTAATTTCCATTTCATGCTCCGGCTTCTTTCTCAATACTTTGCTCTGTGCCTTCAAACGTGAAGTTTTCTGTGTGTCCTGTAATTATCCATCATTAATTTTCATTGATCCTTATCATGCACATTCGTCTGTACCATACATTTCTTTTGTACTTTGTTCACAACATTTTTCTCTCTTTCCCCGTTTACCACAGACGGCTCGCTATTCCAGTCGCATATGTTTGTGGTGAGTTGAGATATAAAAAAAACTTATTTTCGAAGTAATTCGTTCTTCCGAATATATCAACAATTAGCATTAGTGTCATTAGCACGCAGAAGGAAAAACGGAGCCGTCTCGTCATGTCGGATGCATATTATTATTGAGTTGTGTGCGAGAGTGCAACCACACGACTCTCAAAGCTTATACAATGACTCTAAACGATAATAATATGTCTATTCAAAAGTTCGGCAAGGGAGAGAGACAGACTCATGACAGTTTACTCTCATTCAGAATCATTTAATTTTACACTTGTCTCACTTGCGTATGAGGAACTACATTCTGAATGAATAATGTTCTCACACACATCCTGAATGTCAAGTGTGGAAATGCAAAAACTCAACGATGTTGGGCAACAGGTGCTGCTTATTGTCTTTTTTATTCTAAGCCGAATTAAAACACTGGAACAGAGTTAGAGAACTAGAAAGATGTACTTTTTGTATGCCGTCAGTAAAAGTTAAGATTGCTATTAATTTCATGACTTTGGAGGCACCTACGACGTACGAAACGAGCAAAGAGAGGAGATCATATTGTATCTTTGCTACGCGTAGGATGACGGCTTACCTTGGTAGAGCTGATAGAAGCCTGTGGCTATGATGATGGCAAGAGCGACTAATTTGGCGTAAGTGAACACGTCTTGGACTAGTGTGGCCCAGTTGACATTCCAACAGTTGACGAACGTTAGGAAGCCTGAAACACAAGTAATGACAGACGCTTATTATTACTGTTAAGCCGAGAGCCACCTTCATCTGCACCGAAAAGTAATTCATCAGCATCCTTTCAGCCATTCATCGAGACATTACACTAGCTCGAAGAACTTATTCCTGTCCATCCAATCAGAGAGGAGAGAGAGAGAGAGAGAGAGAGAGAAAGAGAGAGAGAGAGAGAGAGAGAGAGAAAGAGAG